>APFE030382612.1:0-32610 GCA_000404065.3 Pinus taeda | reverse complement strand
GTGGGAGTATTGAGCAGGTTTATGTCAAAACCAGGGAAGGAGCATTGGACAACAGTGAAGTGGGTTTTCAGGTATTTGCGTGGCATTAGTGATTATGGTTTGTGCTACCATGGAAGACCAGGATTGGATAGAGTGTTGGATATCCGTGGCTTTGTTGATGCAGAGTGGGCTGGAGATCTAGATCAAAGAAGATCTACAAGTGGGTATGTGTTTAACCTATTTGGTGGTGCAGTCAGTTGGATGAGTAAGAAACAATCTGTAGTGGCACTATCAACTACAAAGGTAGAATACATGGCAACTACTCATGCAAGAAAGGAATCAGTTTGGTTGCAGAGATTGTGTTCAAGTATGGGGTTAGTACAGGAAGCTATAAGGATAGACTGTGATAGCCAAAGTGAAATTTTCCTTGTAAAGAACCCTACATATCATTCAAAGACAAAGCACATTAATGTTCAGTATCACCTTGTGAGGGATATGATAAAAGACAAAAAGGTGTTGCTGGTAAAGGTGGAAACTTTGAAGAATACTGCAGATGCATTGAAAAATCTGTGAGCTCTGAGAATTTCTCTTGGTGTAGAGAAACAATGGGCGTTTTAGGGCGGAGTCATAGGGGGTTTGAGGTGTACCCGTAACCCCACTTTATGGGGTTCGGTGCAGTGCCTAGGAAAATTTTGGTTTTGTACCCTATGTTATGTTGGGCAGACCCACCTATGGTTTCGTGCATGATTTTCGCACACGTTTTTTGGACGCGATGGTTTTCTGTGCATGGTATTGGATGCTTTCGCATTTATAAATATGTATTATAACATTGAAAGGAACATAGTGAAAAATCAAGCGTGTAGTCCCGGTTTGTGATCTAGGGGAAAATCTATGTGTATATGTGTTTTATGTGTTATGCTCTCGCATTGTTTATTTTTTGTGTTTTAGAATTTGTATGCAGGTAATTCCTGTACGAGGTTAAAACCTACAGAATATACCCCACTTGAGTTCTCATGGTGTGTTCTATTAGGACTATTCTTATTTGGTATTCCTACTCCTCAAAGAATATCGGTCCTCTATGATCACTCTTGTCTTGGATGCCCTATCCCATTGTCAAAGAGTATTGAATGCAAAATTATTACCAAATCCTCCATTATGTCTTCCTAGGTGAAGACAAAAATGATTTGTCTATCTCCCCATATCAAATAGCGAGGACATATTCCAATAAAGGAATGTACTCATTCCTACAAAAGAAATGTACCTATGCTCCCGCTTGTCTTAGGAATTTTCAAGTTTCTTCCAAGAAAGAAAATTCTTTGTAGGCTCCCTCTTAACTAGGGACCTACAACGACTTCTTAGGTGGAGATGATGGTACAACTAGTTGCTTTAAGAAATCCTTTCCCTTCGATGTCATGAATATATTTTTGTTGGAATTATGGTACAGGTGTTGTCCTTGATGGCAACCCACTCACAGGTCAATTCAAAATGGATAAAGGGAAACCCACTTTGTAGCAAGTCAATTCAGAAGTAACAGGGTAATGGTACAGAAGAACAGGATGATGGAACAATGGACTACATATCAAAATCAAGAAGTTGAAGAAAAATGATGTTTTAATCTAGCTTAAGTTGTATACATAGGTTCACCTTGTCCAAGTAGTGTATGCCAGTGTATTCACAGAACAAAAAGCGCGTATACATATGCACACACTTTCACAGAAGGAAAATCACGTATGGGATGGAAAATTAAAGCTAGAAGAATACCAAGGGTCAATTCCATGGTATTAACCCACAATTTTGAGCAAAGTAATGGATATTTGATCCTGTTCAAGAATACCACAAGTTCTAATTGTTGTTTTGGTCCGAGATATTGAGAAATTCTAAAACTATATAAGGAGAAGAAGATCAAAGGAACATGTGCAAGTGAAAAAGGTCTCTTAGGAATACTTCTATCTGAAGTATATTTTATGTTTTTATGATAAAAATAGTATAGTTTTTCAAGAATTCAATAATCCATAAAATCACATCGTAAAGAAATAAAAAATTATAATATTTTATAAGTAATTTTAGAGAATGTTAATTATTTGATAACTTCATTTTATTTTACAATTCTAAAATGTCATAAATTTTAAATTATGAAAATTGTTGATTTTAGTTTAAAAATGCATTAAGTTTTCTTTTGTTTTCTATATCCAAATATATTAATTTTAATAATATTGATTATTTATGTATATGCAATTTCATTTCATCCATATATATATATATATATATATATATATATATTTATAATATATATATATATATATATAATATATATATATATATATATATATATATATATATATTATAATTTTAATCCCTCTTGGAATTTGGTAGATTGAAAGTTAAGGAAGGTTATTTAAAATTTCTTTAGGTTCTTTAAATGAGATGTTTATGCTCAAAGAAGGGTTGGATGAACATTCCCTGATATACCTCTCTACAATAACTATGGTTGTAGTCCCCACTGCAAACATCATGATGCAAATACCATCTTCCAAGACCTTGTTTTTGACAATATTAAGCTAGAGGAAGTTCCCTTGACCCTTTCTCACGATCTCTTATATGAGAATCGTTGGGATTAAGAGATGAATGCTTAAAACTTCCTTAAATGATATTTTTATGTTCAAGGAAGGATTGGTTGACCATTTCCTCATATACACCTCTATGCTGTAACTATGTTGAGAGTTTTAGTCCTTCCTAGAATTTGGTAGATTAAGATTTACTAAGGGTTATTTAAGGCTTATTTAAAATAGAAATATAGTTACAAATATGAAAAAATTAATTTTAAATTATGAAAATTATTATTTTTAATTTAGAAATGTATTTAGCTATTTTCCTTATCTAAATATAATTAAATTTTATAATGTTGATTATTTATTTATATGAAAGTTATTTTATTCAAAATAATTGTTATTATATTTAAGTTAAAATTAAAAAATTATATATATATACATATATTATGTATAACTTCCATCTTTGTGTTCGGAAAATCATAAATAGAAAAAATGAATCATCAAAATCAACCAATAAATTTTACCGTTAAGTTAATATACGCATATCATAATTCAAATTGCTCTTTAATTGAAAATATCAAAGAGGTAAACCCATAACTCAATTTATATTAAGTTCTTTGAAGAATTTAAAGTGAAATGAGACATAAATTTAAATGCAAAGCACAACATAGTAATCAACATTGTATAGACTTTAATTGAAAATATAAATGAGGCAAACCCATAAGTCAATTTATATTAAGTTTTGTGAAGAATTTAAAGTGAAATGAGACATAAATTTAAATGCAAAGCACAACATGGTAATCAACATTGTATAGACGATATAGGCCATTATGAAAAGTTTCTATGTTTTGATGCAAGGTCAACCCTGCAAAACCTAGAATCTCTATACACCATGCCTATAAACATGCATCTCAAATCTAGAATGTCTTTTTCAGGAGGCTCTTCAGATAGAAAGCATCTATATCAGTCTCCACAAAAAGGTAATATCATTCACTGCCAGCAATGCAACCTCAGATATATATTGCACGTTGATGATAAGCACAATGCACAGTTCAGAAAGTTGTTATCTCCGACAGTAGACAAATCAGCCTTGGGTGAATATATGCTTACTTATGCAAGAACTTTGTTTCAAATCAGAAACACCTAGTCTTCAATCCACGTACTCTGTCCATGCGTAAGTCACGCTCTATCTCTAACCAACTAGAGCTACCTCTATCTCATTCCACACGTGTTCTGTCAGAGTCCAGTATAGAGATAACCATATCAAGTTGATCAACTAAACGTTCACTGTAATAATCTTCCGCAGACATACTGATCCAACGCACAGGCATAACTCGCCTTTTGTCAATGATGCACATAACTTCTTACATTCCTAATCGACCCCTTTAGACTAATTGTTGTTGTCTGCCATGATGGCTCTGATTGCCTGTGCCGACGAAATCACATCTACTCGCACTCTATACACAACATCGTGACTCTGCTTCCATGATATCACCATTCCATTGTGTCTATGTCATACAGTTTGCCCTCAACTTCAATGCCCATCAACAATCGATCTTGATATACATTGATCTTGCACAACAATGCCTTCAACCTTTTAACATAACACGAAAGCAAACAGGATCGACATCTTTTGTTCCATTGTGAGATCTTTAATCAATTGCCACAACAGCACACACACTCACGGCAGAGCCGAATCTTTTTGCTCCACTGCCAGATCTTTAATCAAGAGTACCAGCGCATATACTAAAGGCTGAGCCGAATTGGTTGCTATATTGCCACATCTTGAATCAATTGTAACAATAGTGCCAACAAGTACACTTTAGATTATTGTGAAAGCATAAAAGAACTCACAAATTCTAAACAAAAGACTCATCCCATTACCATCCCAGATAAATATTGAGGCTACCTCTCTTTAGTTCGACTCCTCCTGCAACAGATTCATACTCAATAACGAGTCATCTTAACAGATATGCCTCCATATAAGGACCGAAACCATTCACGCATCATAAGAGGTCACAGATCCATCAACTTAGAACACTTGACAAAATGATTCTTTATTAAAACAATAGTAATTATAGAGTTATAGAGAGGCCTCCGTCTCGTGGCCAGATTTACAATAAATTGACCCTACTTGACATTGAAGCCAGACCTTTGCTTCCACACATGAACATCCCAACATTCTTCCCCTCTCATCCAAGCTTTGTTACCTCTTTATTTCTAATTAAGGATAGAACTTCTCGGTCCTTATCCAATACAACAACATGCTTTACATAACAATTTAAAACATAAAAGCTTTAAAGCTCTACATGCAATGCATACACATGAAAAAAAGCCTCTTGAGGCTTTATTCCATCTTTTATCTGTTTTAAAATAGAAAATCCTCCTTATCACTTAATGATCCACATCCATTCCTTTTGTGCCTAAAAGCTCTCCCTAGTTCCTATGTTCTCATTTATTTATTTTGAGAATATCTAATTAAATCACACTTAAAAGCCTAAATATTAAACTGACTTGGAACTTAGGAAACTATTTCCAAAAATGCATGAGCCCCTATGTCTACTATTTACAATGATTTCCCTTGGGCTAGATGCTCCTGCATTAGACTCCCAAGGTAGAAAATATTCATGATCTCCTGATCATGTGTCTTCTGTCTTGGTTTTCCTGGATCCCACACTTTGTTCTGCAAGTCATTATGTGCTATTTCTCGCTTCCTTTCTCTAGGTTTCCACACTTTATGTTGCATCGCTCTCGCAATCTTCTGTTGTCTTTCTTTTGCTGCTTCCCTTTTGTTTTATCACTGTTGGCCTCTTCTAGGATACTTTCATCACCATCCGCCTCATCAGTTCAATTTCTTTGTCTAATAGACTTTCTCCAGCATCTTCAATAAGACCTGTACTCACAAAACAATTGTTAGAATAAAAAATATAAGGCTTTAGTGCCTCCATAAATATTGCTGCTGTCAGTGTTGCCTCCGCTGCCACCATAAATGTCGCCCCACATGTTGCTCTAGCTGTCATTATGGATGTTGTGGCCTCCCAAACTTCCTGTCCCTCTACAACATTCCTTAGCTTTGTCACCTGCACTTTCATTTGCAACTTTTTTCTCTGATTCAGATGTCTCCAGCAAATATTTCAGCATTTCATCAACATGCTGCAAATTAACTGCAGCATAATCTCCATCTTCCCCTTCGGCAATCTTCAGAAATTGTCCATCATCCTCTTTATTGATTTTTGGAATCAAATCAAGTTCTTCAAACATTGTAGCTTCATCCCCTGTCACTGTAGCAGCTCCACAATTTCGTATACCAGCCTTCTCTTGGCTATACAAACAAGTCAACTCTTTCTTGTCACCCACGGTAACAAGCTTCTGCATAGGAGACATGATTGTCTCATCTTCTATCTGCAACATTTCTTCTTCTCTCGAGACAATTCCAAGTGATGGACTGTCTCCTACATCACTTGTAAACACAATCAAATTGTCAGCATCAAAATAACAATCAGTCACCAGGTTTTCTCTCTGCAACTCCAAGGCTTCTTCAGGAGTCAAAACTTCACTAGTTTTCTCTTTAGCTTTTCCTGGCAACACTTCAGTATGTTGCTCTGAGTTCCTTCTCAACTCCTTTGTCAGCACATCAGTATGTTGATTTGTATTCACCATGAGACTATCAGCTAGTCTCGCCTTCTTACCATCTGTCTCCAAGATGTCGTTCTACTCTCGTTCACTGTACTGAACTCTTTCGTCTGCAATCTCCCTGTCGTACTCTGGATTCTCCAACAAGTATTCCAACAATGCAATTTCTCTGTAGCATTTCTCAAGCATGTCATCATCACCATTTTCTGCTTCCTCTGTCTTCATTTCCTTCTGATATCTTGCTATCTCAGCATCGATCTGAAAATTCTTCAGATTCAACTCTTATCTCTCCTGAAGAAACTCTAAAGCTTTCTCATCTCCTTGTACTGTACTTGCAAACACACACAACTCATCAGTTTTAAAACCACAAGACTTTTTCGTCTTGACTACTTCCTCCAACATTTTCCTTTGAACATATCTGCGTGTGGAATCTTCAAATTCCATCTCTAGCTCAAGAAATCTAAGTCCCTTTTTTAACAAGGCAATCAAAATTTGCCTCAACCTCCTTTGCAATTGTCACCAAATCACTCTCTTTCCATTCAGTGGAAAGATCCATTTTTTCTATTCTGGTTTTCCTGTGCTTGCAGCCATTCTTCTAGTACCTGCAACTGTACCTTTATTACTGCGATCTTTCTTTCTTGAACTTCTGCAGTCATCTCATCTCTGTGGCATTTCTCTAAACCTATTCTTCCTCTAGAGAAACTTCCTCTGCCTCTTGCATCACCTCTTGTGGTTGCATGCTGGGTTGAGCTACTGCTAGCTCCTTCTTTAGGTGCTGTAGATCTTCCACTACCACCTTGACTTCCTTTTCCTCTGAAAGTCCCTCTCCCTCTGGCAGACTACTCCTCATGAGTTTCTCACTCACCATGAGTTTTACTGGCCTCTGCAACAACAATCTCTCTTGCTGCCACTTACCTCACCAAGCTCTCCTCACTCAGTCTTTTGGTAAGTATTGGTTCACTGCCTCTGGAACCTTTCGAGCACTCTCTCTGCTCTCTTCAAGCTATCTCTTCAACTCATCTTCTTCTTCAGGACAATGCAATTGTCCTCCTTATTCAGCCTTTAGCTGAATGCCAGGTTCACTGTCATCATCTTCTCTGCAACCATAAACTTAAATCATAAACTTAAAAAAAAAATCATCTCACCTTTAAGATCCTGCATGATCTTGTCTTCTTTCCACTTCTGCAATCTTCTTCACTGCATTTGTGTAGCTTGCATGTTAAATTTAAAAATAATTCATCACACATTCAAAGAAACACACTTCAGTTCTCAACTGTATTAAAAAAAACAAACTTCTTCAACAAAGAATTCCTGCTCTGATACCACCTAATGCAAGGTCAACCCTGCAAAACCCAGAATCTCTATACACCATGCTTATAAACATGCATCTCAAATCTAGAATGTCTTTTTTAGGAGGCTCTTCAGATAGAAAGCATCTATATCAGTCTCCACAAAAAGGTAATATCATTCACTGCCAGCAATGCAACTTCAGATATATATTGCACGCTGATGATAAGCACAATGCACAGTTCAGAAAGTTGTTATCTCTGACAGTAGACAAATCAGCCTTGGGTGAATATACGCTTACTTATGCAAGCACTTTGTTTCAACTTGGAAACACCCAGTCTTCAATCCACGTACTTTGTCCACGCATAAGTCATGCTCTGTCTCTAACCAACTACAACTGCCTCTATCTCATTCCACGCATGTTTTGTCAGAGTCCAGTATGGAGATAACCATATCAAGTTGATCAACTAAACGTTCACTGTAATAATCTTCCGCGGACATACTGATCCAACGCACAGGCATAACTCGCCTTTTTTCAATGATGCGCATAACTTCTTACATTCCAAATCGACCCCTTTAGACTAATTGTTGTTGTCTGCCACGATGGCTCTGATTGCCTGTGCTGACGAAATCACATCTACTCGCACTCTATACACAACATCGTGACTTTGCTTCCATGATATCACCATTCCACTATGTCTATGTCATACAGTTTTCCCTCAACTTCAATGCCCATTAACAATCGATCTTGATATACATTGATCTTGCTCAGCAACGCCTTCAACCTTTTAACATAACACGAAATAAAAGAGGATCGGCATCTTTTGTTCCATTATGAGATCTTTAATCAATTGTCATAACAATGCACACACTCACGGTAGAGCCGAATCTTTTTTCTCCACTACCAGATCTTTAATCAAGAGTACCAGTGCATATACTAAATGTTGAGTTGAATTGGTTGCTATATTGCCACATCTTGAATCAATTGTAACAATAGTGCCAACAAGTACACTTTAGATTATTGAGAAAGCAGAAAAGAACTCACAAATTCTAAACAAAAGACTCATCCCATTACCATCCCAAATAAATATTGAGGCTAGCTCTCTTTAGTTCGACTCCTCCTGCAACAGATTCATACTCAATAATGATTCATCTTAACATATATTCCTCCATAGAAGGACTGCAACCATTCACGCGTCATAAGAGGTCACAGATCCATCAACTTAGAACACTTGACAAAATGATTCTTTATTAAAACAATAGTAATTACAGAGTTATAGAGAGGCCTCCCTCTCGTGGCCAGATTTACAATAAATTGACCCTACTTGACATTGAAGCCAGACCTTTTCTTCCACACACGAACATCCCAACATTCTTCCCCTCTCATCCAAGCTTTGTTGCCTCTTTATTTCTAATTAAGGATAGACCTTCTCGGTCCTTATCCAATACAACAACATGCTTTACATAATGATTTAAAACATAAAGCTCTACATGCAATGCATACACATGACAAAAAGCCTCTTGAGGCTTTATTCCATCTTTTCTCTGTTTTAAAATAGAAAATCCTCCTTATCACTTAATGATCCACATCCATTCCTTTTATGCCTAAAAGCTCTCCCTAGTTCCTATGTTCTCATTTATTTATTTTGAGAATATCTAATTAAATCACACTTAAAAGCCTAAATATTAAACTGACTTGGAACTTAGGAAACTAATTCCAAAAATGCATCACCCCCTATGACTACTATTTACAATGATTTCCCTTGGGCTGGATGCTCCTATATCAAGTTTATCAAAGTTATAATAACTACAAGATGACGTTGTACCCTATCACATAGCTATTTTCTGCATTAGGGTTCATCTAGAATCCCATTTTGGGTGTAGAAAAAAAGTTCCAAACATGGAATGAGCTTAGCCTTTGCAGGACTCGAACGCATGACCATCCTTGAACTCCAATTGGTAGGACCGAAAATAGCCTAAAGATCAAATGGATGAGGGTTGTCCCTTTCTTTGGTGACACTTTGTTTACCCTTCAATGGCATTTCAATGCATTTTTTTGGTACATCATCCTTCTTTTGACTTTGGAAAATAAAATTGTATTTAACTCATCGACCTCATTTCCTAAGGGTTTGAGCTGACATTTTCTATAAGTCACATATATCATAAACTATAATGGTTCAACTCATAAAATATTGTAGGATTCCAACTTCAAACCTTGGCAGGCCTTCACTAAATTTTACTGTTGGTGAAACTCTTATTTGAATATTATTCTCTTCTTACTCATAATACCTATATGTAATGCTCTTATCTCCTTTAAATTCATTATTCAACAATTGATTGAGGTCTAACTGAGTTGGAAATGGGGGAATCACCATCTATATCACGATGTTCTTGCATCTAACAAAGACTGTGAATCAGGGGAACCCATTTTTGGCTGGGACAAAATTCAAATTCAAATTTCAAATGGGAGGGGTTGCGTCTTGCTCAGTGCTTTAATGGCGTCGAGTGTTTGGAAGGTATGGTTTCCCCTTAGTGTTTTAATGGTGTTGTCCGACGAAGACGGTGGGGGCGGCTCATGTTCCTTGTCAGAGGCTGGGAACCATCCAGAGGCATTTTCTGGTCAATGGACAAACACAATCATTGGGGGCCAATGGGTTGAAATTTAAATTTTAAAATGAAAACTTTAAATTTATTATTTTCTTATGTATATTTTTTGATTTTCCATTTATTGTACTACTACGTTTCATTTTTTTGTGCTTAATGTTAGTCATCATTTTCATGCTTGTATGTAGAGATTCATAGCTTCATCTAATGTTTTTCCAACTGTTGTGAGAGCATAAACAACTTATCTTTTATTTTTAAATAGTGATGTACTATAGATGAATTGTTACATTCAATATAATCCAAAAAGTCATAAATGGCCTTCCTTTGTTGATGAACTGCAAGATTATATCAATCAAAGTTGATGTCTATTCTCCTGAAATTTATCATAAGATCTACAATTCAAGGATTTTAGAGAGTGTATATGAAAGTGGCTTTATATCACTATGTATATTTTGCAACATAGAGCAAAGAGAGATTAAACTAATCAGAGAGTACAAGCATTAAAGGAAGAGAGAGTTGATTATGAAATGTAATGCATGTTTTTCGCATGATAGATGAGAAAACTCCTTGTTGGATATTTGATGGGTAAGTTCTGTTATAGAATATGAATATGTATGGCCTCCTAGGTGAGACCCAAAACAAGCTAGATTATGTTCTCACTCTCAACATCAAGAACTTATTTGAGTCCCAACTTTAGGCTCTCATTTCCAAATATGATATGGCCAATTCCATCCCTCACTCTTATATTCTCACTAGGAAATGAAACATCAAGGTAGGTAGGCAATTCATGAAGGTTGTGTCTTTCATTGTAATAATTACTAAGGGAGTGGTGACGTAGCAAGACCACAAACTAGAATGTGACTTCAGAAAAAATAATGTTAGGGGACTAGTTTGACAACCTAAGTAGAGCTCAGAACAACATATATCCATTTTTATACATAGGTTTGGTGAGTATAAAATGATCAAGAATCGCTAGAGAGATAGCCCAAAATGGGAAAAAAGGAGTTACATTAAGTGAGATAGAGATCCTAACATGTCAATGTCTAGATCTAATCTTGATGTCAAGTTAGTATGGATAACTCCATAATGTGATGACCCTTCCCTTCATTTCATTTCGAAAAGGCCCCTTTTGTTAGAAAATGTAACTCGTATCGATCTTCATAATTAAAGAACAAATATTATTGAATTTTTTGTTTTTTATTTTTGTCTTTTGATCTAGCATGTTCTTCATGGTCATTTGAGTAAAAAAGAGTGAAAGAAAATTGTAAAAATTTCTTTTCAAAGTTGACATTTGTAAAGAAAGGAAAATATTTTTTTATTCTTATAAACTTTGTTGTCAAACCTCCAAGGTGACCCTCCTTCTGAAAAGTCAACCTACCTCACCATCCCAGGTAGCTATATAAAGAGGTAACTTCAACCTCCAAGGGAAGTAGATGATATGATGAAATAAGTGTGAGTTATGTGATGAGAGAGAAATATATATTAAGAACTTAGCTAGAGATAGATGCTATGTTGGGATTAGCATAAAGTGTTGCGGAAGTTAAAAAGAAATGTTTTGGCTAAAAAGAAAAAAACCTCAAACACCATAAAGTCAGATGCCACTTTATGGAAAAATCCCACATGGAAAGAAGGAATAAAATGCCTATTGAGGATCAATGAGGTTGAGGTTGTTAATATCTTGGAAAGAATGAATCTCTTCATGGGGGAGAGCTAAAGGAGATTAGTTCTATGTTTGGGAAGGGAACAATGCTCCATTCTCAAGTGTATTATGACTGCAATTTTTCTGGTTAGGTTATGATTTAAATTGATTTAAGTATTCAAGGTTAGTGTTGATTGTATATCTTGTTATTTACTTCGAGAATAACATGCAAATAAAGCATAAATTCTCTCTCTCTCTCTCTCTCTCTCTCTATATATATATATATATATATATGGGCCTGGTGTTCAATTATTGGTGAAACAATAGTAAGGGATTACTATAACACTATAGGAAATCGTAAAATGTTTATTTCTATAAATTTCACTCACAGTGTGCTTTTAAAGAGATAAATTTTTTATGCAATACTAAAGTGGAGCGATGCTTATTTTCTAGAGAATTTTCTATAATATGTGTTATTAAATCAACAATATAAAATAGAAATTTTCTACTACATTAACTAAGGAATAGTGAGCATGTATATTTATATCAAAGAGATATTGCCAAGCTAAACACCAGAGAGGAGTAGTGTATGCGTTTAAATCATATAAAGGAAAGAGTCATAGAAAAAAATATGAGCTTGAGACATTTATTGCAACTTTACATAATTGAAACAAGTATATATGTATTTATCATAAAGTTATATGAATAGTAGAACAATTTCAATAGTAAAGAAAGTAAATGGGATATAGTTCCTTTCAAAGGAGACAGGAAAAAGACCCGATACATAAAACACATGCAAATTAATGAATTGTAGCCTAAGCCCACTAGTCATAGCTACAACTTGATGTAATATAACTAAAGTATTTTTTGTATGAAAAAAAAACATATCTTAGGAAGCAAGAGCTATACAAGTCCTTGAGTTGCTGATTTGAGGAGTGAGCTATCCTTCCCTTCTAGTAGATGCTCAGTTAGGAAACCTAAGTATTCCAGTTAAAGTATTATGCTAAATCTGCACAAATGAAATACATAACCTTGTACATGAGCAGTCAACAAAGTGTGATTGGCTTAGTATTCCAAGTGAATACTCGAGACAAAGGCAAATATAAACGAAATAATAGAACAAAATTGACAAACTATTAACTCCAAGTATTAGTCCAGAGAACAAGAAGAAAAAATAACATTCGGGCATGTGATATAACAGAAGTGTTGGCAGCCTGGATAAAATGATCAAGTGAATCATATATATGACATTAATAGAGACAAATCACGATAATACTAGGAAGGGGAGTTAACCCAAACAAAAGATGTGTATTGCAAATTCAAACATCACAGGTAATTAATAGGACACATGTATTACTGTAGCACAAATATAAATTGTGTGTGGGAGGTTGAAGTAGACTAGACAAGGAGAAAAATACATATAAATTACTGTAAACTTCGTCCAAGATGATGGGCATACATATATTACACAGAACTTGAGATAAAAATGGTTTCAGAAGTACATTACCAAGCTTAAACCAATACTGGTACACTCTCTTAAAAATGATAAATAAACCAAATTCATTAATTATAAAGTTACATGAACTAAACTGGGACATATAATGTCATTTGGAGCAAAATTAACTGTGGATCCCATTGTGTGGCGAACTAGCAAGAAAAAATAGGACCACATATAACACTAAAGTAACTTAAAATGTAGATGCTAATGGTAGCCTTTAGCCCTAATGGCTGCCACACCTTGGGTATAATTCAACAATAGTCAACTAGCAAAAGGAGGAATTAAACTTAAGAACAACAAACCCCAAACTTAAATCTATTACGTTCCTTGGTACCTGCAAGTGCATGACACTAACAACAACAAGAGAAAAGTGGTCAGATTCACACCCTATAAATGGAAATGAAATAACTCAAGGGCGAGAGGAAAATGTAACCATGCGATAGAGAAACAAATTATTCTTGTAACTCATTAGAGGGAAGCCTAGGTGGTGCCTAAGACCAGTGGTTGGCATACGCACGGTCAAAGAAAACAGGGTCAATTCAAACTTCACGACCCAATTTTACTAAATCAATTTTTCCTTAGGAAACAAAAGACCCAAAACATGGGAAGTTGTGAGATGGTTATTTGCGAACTCTGAATGCCTATATTCAATCCTCATTGATAAATTATGGCCGAGTCCTCTATAGGAAATGCCATGGAATAGAAACCTAGAGGTTAAGAGTATCATGAGACTTGCGTGTCTGTAACCAATAAAAATGAGCAATAAGCCAAAGAACCATGTCCGTAGATTAAGTATAAATAATAATAAAAGAAATCATTGAAAAAAATAAACAATACCTCCAACTGCATGCCTTGTACAAGAAAACAACACCATAGAAGAAATATTTCCATAGAAATGTTGCAATACACATAATACCCGTTTCTTGAGAGACATTATGCAAATGGTGTAGGGGATTCAAAGATAAATTCATTCCTTGAGAAATTAAGCGGAAGCGGGAATGAGTGGATGGGCGAAACAGATTCTGTAGGGAGTCTACATGCCAAATGTAAGGGCACAAAAAAGTATTAAGCTGATCTTGGTGATAATAAGAGGTTAGTTTGACTCCCTTTAGGTTCAAAAAAATAGCCCTGCAAAACCCTCCCCTTAGAACACAACGACAACAACAAAGCGGTGAAAAAAATGGTAATTAGGGTATTAGGTATGAGATTAGGGTTATGGGTAAATCTCCAACATTGATCCTCGTTCGAGCCATCAAGGCCATCGATCATCATTAGAGTAGGGTTGGGTGCACACCGCAGATGTACTCCACCCATCATGTGAATGACGCCATATGATGGAGCAGTATTGAGGCATACAACATCAAGCGTATGGGAAGAATTATTAACCCCAACCCAACTGTACAAGGTGAAGTGTTCACCCAATTTTAACCAAGGTATCATACCACATTCATTCAATAGTAAATGATTTTGGTGGCCAACATGAAGAAAACTCTCAAGAGATGAATTAATATAAACGATAAACGAATATATCCAATGGTTATGTATAAGAAGGGGGGTGAGGGCGTAGGTGCATGGGGACCCTAGAAGTAATAAAAGGGTTGACCCAAGTTAAAATAGACAACATTTAATTCATAATTCAAATCATTAGCAGTTAGAAATAAAAATTACATACATAACATTTAATTGAATTATTGCTTGCATGTAGCATGCACCTTCCTAATTTAACCTCAGTGATTGATATACATGGGAAAAAAATAAATTGGTTTTTTGATGTGGAGATCTGACATATGATAGCTTGAGGGGGTCATGTGAGATATCATAGTGCCATATGGTTAAGAAAAAATCTAATAGAAAATTGGGGGATATAGCTTCTAGTTACCCATGTATTCCCGTGAGTTGGATGTTAACTTGTTTATGTGGACTACAATAAAGATGGACCATGTTAATCTCCCCTAGTGAAGTTCAAGGGGGTAATGGTTAGGAGTGTTAGCGTACAATTGACTTGTTGATAGAATCAATCAATCTCCTAGAAAACTAGGGGATATAGCTATTAGTTACCTCAAGTTAACATTTTTATGTGGACTTCAATAAAGATGGACAAAGTTAATCTCCCCAAGTGAAGTTCAATGAGGTATTTATTGCCTCGAGAGACACTTTGGTAGAGATGTTGTAATGTAGTGTCCTATAGACATTTAACTCGGTCCAAATAAAATAAAATAAAAATAAAAATAAATCTATGTTAAAATAAAAATTCTATCCTATTTTATTTATTTGTTGGGATGTGAAGGTAAACTTTATTTGGTCAAGTTACTATTGGTTTTTCAGCTCCAATTTTATGAAAGCCCATGGTATTGACCCATGGTATTCATGTGGAATTTAATCTATTTAAAGGGGAGAGTTAAACTAGCCTAGATCCATCTTAACTTTGGATCTACTAAGCTAGGAGAAGGATCAAATTTCTTTGCATCTAATCTCTCTCAGGGATTGGTAGATCTGAAGTTAAGATGGATCTAAGTTGGTTAGGATAGTTAGCAAACATGTCAATAGAGTCAATTTCATGATTAACAAATTTACCATTAATAGTTTATAAACTTAAAATTTTAATATCCCATAGTTTTCCCCATAATATTTTATGTAATATAGGCTATTGAAATACTTGATATTTCGATTGTCAAAATAAATTTGTACCAAAGAATAATAAATATATTCTGAGTATAAGATTTTCAATGTATTTTTCACTGTATCGTTTGTGTTGCTACCATATCTTAATGTATCTCTCTCATGTAGTAACTTGCTCGTATCTCATTTATCTTTTTTTATAACTGGGAGAGGAAGAGCATAGTCCTTTAACCAGAATTTAATATCAAGTTAATTTTCTCATCTAGTGGTGGCCACACATGCAGCAGGAACCGGCCAATGCAAAATGCGGATAGAAGAATAAGGGTTTCACCTCACTTACAAGGCCCATAAAATGAGATTCGAAGTCATGGTTAGACATGTCATTTTGGTGATCTTCCAGCTTCCCCTATGGATGATATTGTGTTGTCTTTCTTGATGATAATATACATACTTGGAGAGTGTGTTTTGTGTGGATATATTATAATTTCCTTAGAGAAATTTCACAATCGATAGGATGAGCGTATAAAAGAAAAGTATAAAGGACTTTCAAGAAATTCTTGGGTTTCCTGAACTATGATGCGTTGCTTCACTTTCTTTTCTCATAACAATGGATCAAGGCTTGAAATAATTTCACATGTCATTTTAGGTTTGTCCACTATTCTGTTAATGTCAAAGATTAGAATAGTTTTTCTCAGTAACCATAGATCTAGATAATGTTTATATTATTTAAGGTCAAAACTCATTTTATAGGAATTGGAGTGCCTTCTGAGAGAGCAAGACACCCCACTTCTAAAAAATTGAGTTTTCACCCCAAACATTACCATTTCTAAAAACTTTCATGGAAACTATGAAACTGTATGAGAATATGAAGTCTAGCCCACATCACATCTCGTGTTTAGGCATCTGTAGAATTTCTTGATAATTGTCACCACACAAACACTTTCTTGTGGTACGTTCATCCCACAGATTGAAAAACTTCTCCAAGGAAGTTATCATATTTCTCCACAAATTACAAATTGTCCATGAGGGAGACAAAAAATATGTTCTCCATGAGGGAGGTTGGGTGTCCTTCAAATATGGCATGTGGAACTTGTAACCTATACAGTTTTGTTGTCGACAGGGTAAAATTGTAACTCTTTTTTTTTCACATCCATGGGTTCCTGCACCACGTTGGGCCAGCACTGTGTTTGAATGTTGACCTGAAATGAAATTTTGGCTTAACTAAAATTAGGTCCTCCCTGTCGCAGTTGCCATTCTGCAGACATAAGGAAATCTTGTCTCACACCCTAAAAGCCACTGGAGAAACCGACCCTATCTAAGAATTTTGGAGAATGTATCACCTACTGAAGACAATAAATACATCTTGGATATGGAACTATTTCATAAATAAAGTTTGGTATAGTATATGAGGCATTTAAATATCCTTGTTTCTGGCAATGGTGGTTTTTCTGGTTACCCAGGGATTCATTAATTTTTGTTCAATTTTTTGAAATTGAAAGATTGATCAGTAAAATTGGTTAAATTGAAAGTCACAGAAAATAATAAATTGTAATATGAATTTAGAATTTGGGTCTCCAGCATAGAAGCAATTTTTAAAAATTTAAGGAGGTCATACAAATACTCTTTATCCTAGGTTAATAGACGTCAAAAAGATTATTTGAACCATTTTTATTTTATGTAAATTATTTAAATATTTTTTTTACAAAGCTTCATTAAAAATTTACCATGCCATTTGTTAATTGGCACTTATCAGGATTAATGATAATGGGAAGACTACAAAATGCTGACTCTGTTACTAATCCTTCTGATCTATTGTTAACTCTGCTCCACACTCCTTAGTATCTGACTCACATTGATCCTTTTCTACTTGGAAAATTGTGTTGTTGTTGACTCTACTACTAAGCCTCCTCCTCTGCTGTCAACGTTGCTTTGCACTCCTCAGCATCTGACTGACATTTATCTTCCTTCTGCTGAATATTGTGGGGTCCCATAGCAATCTAATGATCCATGAGACAAAAACAACTCAATGGACCCTACCCAAAATTTTGCAACTCTTGGGAATATTGTTTCACATCACCCCACCTCTCACCTAGAGGTATGGTTGCATGTGCTCCCTCTACCCACTTGGCTCGAAATTTCCTCCTGCTTGAGGTTTCTACTTTACCGGATGTTTCCACTCTATCTCCTCTCTACTTCTCCATTTGTGGCTGCTCCAGAGCTTGTTGAGGATGCTTCTGAGGCTACACGTTGAGAGGTATAACATGATCCCTCTCAACCACCAAATCGATAGTGTCTTCCTTGATCTCCCCAGATCCTAAATTACTAGCTTCCATAGGGTTTCTCCCTTTGAGTCTTGATCTCCTTGTGGGAAATCTCTTTGCCCCTCAATATTCCAATATCAATGATTAAAACTCCTTTTTGTGTCACTAAACATTGGCTCATTTATCTTCCCACTAGAATCCTTCTAGCCCCATTAAGAATAAGTTTGCACATGAGGTCTTCTAGGTCTACCCTGAACTAGAGCTCCATCTATCTACAATTAGAAATTCACTTGCAAGTACAACTTCAAATTCTTTTGTTCTATTTTGATTTCAGCTTCGATACCATGTACAAATTTCTACAAATCTCTCTGATACCATGTAGAAATTTCTATAAAATATATCATTGATACCATGTAGAAATTTCTACAAATCTAGCTCTCATACCATGTATAAATTCCTTGTAGATTCAAACTGCTAATTTTAGTTTACTAAGACAATAGACTTAAATCTACTCTACTCATCAATGAAAATAATTAAATGATTGAGAAATCATGAAGCATACAAGACAAATAATCCAAGCAATACATTACACAATGATTTCCTAGGGAAATCCATATCTAAAAGCCCCTGCAATATGTATATTGCATTAGTTAGAAAATATGGAAATATTACAATTCTTTGCACAAGCCTGAGAAACCTATGTACAATATCTATATGTCTCACTACTTACTAGAAAAGCATTAGATAAATACAATGTTCTCTAGTCAACGTAGAGCTTAACGAGCACAAGTGGTCTATATCCTCTATCTCACTGAATTCCTTCGTACAACACTTAGCCAAATTACTAGCTTTCCAACCTCCTACCTCCTTACGTTGATAAATGAGGAATTGGGCCCTTATTCACTAGAAATTTTCCTCCATTGGATTATGCAATTTCTTTAGGTTATTCCTCTAACTGCATGAACCATTTGTACAATTCGAATGAGTATACAACTGATAGTACACTGTCCTTGAAATCTAATCTCAATAGGGTATTTCTCATAACTAACATACATGAGTTATTTGTGAGTGAATCTTTAGTTTAATGTTTGTTCACTCCAGGAAGCACAACAGAGTACTCTAGCCAGCACCACACTGCACTTCAGCCAGTACCACACTGTACTTCAGGCAACACCACACTGCACTTCAGGAAGCACCACGCTACACTTCAAGAAGCACCACACTGCACTTCAGGATGCAGCACACTACACTACAGGCAACACCACACTCCACTATAGGCAACATCACACTACTAGACCTCCCACGAGACCCTCCATCAGTTGGAACTAGTTTAAGTGACTTTAACTAAGTTAAATTGAATTAATTAATTACAAGTCAAAATAAACTCAACCAAGGCTCCTATAATGTTGGAGAAACTCTACATGACTCTAGTTAGACCCTCAACTTGCATTATCTAACCAACTAAGTCAAATTGACTTAGTTAGCTAATACAAGTTGTCACGAGATGTGGAATTACAATTTTATTCTTAATTTAATTCAAGGAAAAAATTAAATTAGGATTTTCTTGTTGCATTTTCATCACTCCCTCTCAGCAAGAAAGGAATTCTACTCTATATTGATATGGTACCTTTGGAATGTTCTTCATGCAACACTTCCCTCTACTACTATTTCAACTACAACATCTGCAATTGAAAAGCATCCAAAAAAAATAAAAAAATTAATCACTAATTCAATCTCCATCTTTCTACTAGGAAAACTATGCTACTGTTGACTCTACTACTGAGCCCCCAACTTTTCTATCAACTCTTCTCTGCAGATATCTGACTGACATTGATCCATGTTTACTGGGAAAACTGTGTTGCTAATAATTCTGCTACTAAGCATCATCCTCTACTATCAACACTGCTTTGCACTCCTCAGTATCTTACTCACATTGATCCTCCTGCTACTGAATACGATGGGCCCTTGTAGCAAGGTAATGATCCACGAGAGAAAAACACCTCAATGGACCCTGCCCTAATTTTTGTAACTCTTGGGACTATTTCTTCACATTGCGCCACCTCTCACCTAGAGATATGGCTGCATGTGCTCCCTCTACCCACTTGCCTTGAAATTTCCTCCTACGGGAGGTCTCTCCTTGAGTGGATGTTTCCACCCTATCTCCTCTCTACTTCTCCATCTGTGGTTGCTCCATAAGTTGTTGTGGCTGCCTTTGAGGCTGCATGTTGAGAGGTCTAAATGCTTCCTCTCAACCACCAAATCTCTACTATCTTCCTTGCTCCTCAAGGATTTTCATGCATGAGCTAAATTTAATCTACTCATACTGTTGTTGCTACTGTTCTCCTACGCTTTTTGCATTGTTGCTGCAACTACTGCAATAATGTGTTTGATCTCCCCAAATCTTGAAGTGCTAGCTTCCATAGGGTTGCCCCCTCTAAAACTAGACTCCCTCTAAGTCTCAATCTCCCTATGGGAAATATATTTGCCCCTCAATCGACCAATATCAACGATCAAAACCTTTTTTTGTGTCACTAAACATTGGCTCATTGATCAACCCACTAGGAGCCTTCTAGCTCCACTAAGAAGTTTGCACATAAGGTCTTATGGATATTCCCTCAACTAGAGCACCATCAATTTGCAATTCGAAATTCACCTGCAAGGAGAATTTCAAATTCTTCCATTCTATTGTGATTTCATCTACAATACCATGTAGAAATTTCTACAAATTTAGTAGTGATACCATGTAAATATTTCCACAAATCTAACTCTGATACCATGTAGAAATTCCTTGTAGATTCAAACTACTAATTGTAATTTACTAAAACAATACACTTGAATCTACTCTACTCATCACATGAAATAATTAAACAATCAAGAAATCACGAAGCATACAAGAGAAAGAATTCAATCAACACATTACACAATTATTTCCCATGGAAAGCCACAGCTAAAATCCCTTGCTATTCGTATATTGCATTAGTCAGAAAATATGAGAAGATTACAATGTTTTTCTCAAGCCCAAGCAACCTATGCACTATCTCTATCCGTCCCACTGATTCCTAGACAAGCCTTGGATGAATAGAATATTCTCTGCTCAAACTTGAGCTCAACCAGCACAAATATTTTCTATCCTCTGCTTGACTCACTCACTTTGGCCAACACTTAGCCAAATTCCTATCCTTCCAAGCTCCTACTTCCTTGAGCTATTCTATGAGGAATTAGGCCCTTATTTAATAGGAATTTTCCTCCGTTGAACTTTGAAGTTCCTTTAGGCTCTTCCTCTAACTGCATGCACCATCTCCACAATTTTAATGAGTATACAACTGATAGTATATTGTCCCTCAACTCCAATCTCAACTGGGTCTTTCCTATATCGGACATGCATGAGTTATTTATGAGTGAATCTTCAGTTTACTAGTTGATCACTTCAAGAAACACCACATTGCACTTCATGCAACACCATAGTACACTTCAGGAAGCATCAAACTACACTTGACTACATGAAACACCACATTACTAGACCTCCCACTAGTTCCTCCATTAGTTGGAACTAGTTTAGTTGACTTTAACTCAATTAAACTGAATTAATTAATTACAACTCAAAATAAACTGAATCAGGGCTCCTATAATGTAGGAGACACTCTACATGACTCTAGTTAGACCCTCAACATGAATTAACTAAGCCACCTATGTCAAATTAACTTAGTTAACTAATACAAGTTGTCATGAGCTGTGGGATTATAATTTTATTCCCAATTTAATTCAAGGACAAAAATAAATTAAGATTTGCTTGTTGCATTTTTAATAGAGGCGTTGTATAACCTTGAGTGATTTTGAAATCTTATATGCTTTTAGATCGAGACTACTCAACCATAAATTAAACATACTAATAATCTCTAAACTCACATAACCTAATAAACAAAAAAACAAATTATAATTTTTTAATTTACAAATTTTCAAAAATTAATATAAACTCAAAATTAAAATCAATATTCAGATTTATTCTATTTTAACGAAAAATACAAAATTGAAACAACTTGATATTAAAAATGAGTTTATATTTAAAAATGACACGAATAAGAAATTGTAACTCTGTTACCTTTATTTCCACGTCAACGAAAAACATAGAATTGAAAAAACTTGGTATTAAACTAACTACTTATATCGCCGAATTGAAGAAAGGCCCCAACCTAAGTTGGATCTCGTATGATGTTGATATTATTTTTCTTGTTGAAACTTGGGAGCACGAAGAATCTAAGGTCCCTAACATAGATGGATTTACATTATGGTCTACCTCGAATAAGCGATCCTCCTGTAGAGGGATTGGGGGTATAGCTTGTTACATTAAGAATAACATCTCTCCCCATGCTAGGGTTTATAAAAACGACCCTTACAACCAATATAGTTGGATAAAATTTACTGACATTTATGATAAAAAATCCTACATATCAATCCGTTATTTCACCCCTATCAATTCTAACTTATATAAGACAAAGAATCTAGATAAAAATAGTCCTTACAATGGTTTAGAGAATGATATTTCTAGCCTAAGGAATGAATGCAATATCCTTTTAATGGGTGACTTTAATGCTTGAACTTCAAGTAACCAAGCTATTCTTCTAAGCAATCATTCCAACCCTAATCCTCTTTGGTTAGATGAAGACCTTCCTCTAGCTAGCTGGTACAAAAGGAGCTTTGAAGAGCTCGGGGTGAATTTATTTGGGTCGGATCTAGTCAAGCTTTGTAGTGTTCATGATCTCATAATTTGCAACGGTCTAAAGAAGCGGCCCAATTCTAGCCAGATGACTTGTATCCACGGGCTTGGTAGCAACATGGTAGACTATGTTATCTCCGATCTCCCTCTATACAACGAAATAACAAATTTTGACATCTTAAATGATCAAGAGCTTAACTCTAATCATAGGCCTTTACTTATAACTCTCAATTTTGTCATGCATAGAGATCCCATAGAAGATAATCCTTATAGCCAAAAGAAGTTAGTCTTTGACAGAAATAAAAAAGATCTCTTTCTAAATGAATTAAAAAATAATTGAACTTTCAAGTAATAAAAGAAATAGCAAAACCAACCCATGGTATGACAAAGATTGTAGAAGTGTGAGGAGAGCAATTAAGGAAGTTGTTTACGAATCTCCTAAAATTGGCAAGATAAAAATATAGAAAGCCCTAACTAAAAGGAAAAAAGGCAGTATATTCATAAAATACAAGAGAATCTCTTACATCTCTGTAAGGTAGCTCCTAAGAAATTCTGGAGGCAGATTCTAACTAGGAAAACTAAAGATAATAATAAAATTGTTTTACACGAGTGGAATTCCTATCTTAAAACGCTTTGTGAATCTCCAAATGTCATGGCTAACTTTGAAACCCTGCTCACATGGAAAGAAGTTTTCTCATTAGAAGACATTGATTTTGGGGTTAATCACTTGGCTAATGGGAATGCTAAGGACATTGAAAGTTAACAGGCATAAATCTTAAAAATTGGAGGTCCTATCCTCATCCCCCACATTCATAAAATTTTCAATCAAGCGGTCAAGCAAGGGTTCCCTAAACCATGGACTCAAAGCCTCATTATCCCTATTTTTAAAAGTGGGGATACAAATAACCCCTCTAATTATTGGACAATTATGATCAACCCTCTCTTAGACAAGTTATATGGTATTATTTTGGAAAGGAGGTTGAGCGTATGGCTTGAAAGTGAAGGTAAGCAGGCTATAGCCCAAGCGGGTTTTAGAAAGCAGCACTGAACAATAGACCACCTTGTTATGCTTAGGATCATTGTGGAGGAATGCCGCAATGATAAATCCAGTCTCCTTTGTTGCTTTGTGGACTTTGGAAAGGCTTTCAATACGGTTCCTACAAACAACCTTTGGAACATATTAGAATAGCTAAAATTTCCTTTTGTGTTGAGAGTTACCACTATAAGGTTATACGAGAATGTAATTGCCAAGTTAAAGAGTAATGAGTGGTGGTTGAAAGATATTAAGTGTAATATCGGAGTTAAAAAAGGTTGCCCCCTCTCCCCTACCCTATTTGGCATTTACATCGACAAGCTAGAAGGTTGTTTAGAGGAAGCAAGATGCGCTGGCATGATCTTAGCTGGGATAGTCATCATCCTTCTTCTCTACACTGACGATATTGTTCTTCTCTCAAGGTGCCCATCTGATCTTGATAAGCGACTTATACTTCTTAAGGATTTTTGTTGTACCATGGGTATGATTGTTAACACTGACAAAACAAAAGTTATGATTATCAAATCCAAGAAGGACATGTTAATTTTATGTATGACAACAGTAACTTGGAGGAAGTGTCTTCCTACAAGTACCTAGGAATTGATATTCATCACAAGCTCAACTGGAACTATAGCATTGAGAAAAGGATTAATGGGGGATGGAAATCTTATTTTGGTCTTGAAAATAATTGTAAAATGGAAAACCTCATAATGTGTGATAGAAAGAAGTTCCTCTTTGAAACTTTAGTCACTCTGGTTATCTTATATGGATGTGAGGTTTGGGGTTGTAGCATCTCTAGAGAATCCTAGATAAAGATTAAGAAAATACAGAAGCGTTTTATAACGTATAACCTCAAAATTAAAAGCAACAAACCCTATCCTATTCTCCTTGTAGAAGTGGTTCTTTGCCCCTTCTATTGTACAAGCACAAACTCAATAACATAGGAGACCATAGGCTTCCTAAGCTAGCTTTAAATTCTAGCCAAAACCACCTTAGGCTCAAACGAGGTTAGTATAAAGACACGAGGGTTTAGTTAAACGATTGGGAGATCGACGAGAATGTTGCATTGCAAAACATTAATAACATTAAAAATATTGTTACTTCTAAGTTCAAAGAAAAAAGGTGGTGTGAGAAATATTTAGCAACTAAAAGAAAATTAAGATATTATAAGGAGGTCATCAACCCCACCCTAGAAGATCAAAAGCATCTCTTTGTTTTAACTAGCTCAAAGAATAAAATTAATATAGCCAAGATTAGAACGAACTCTCATGAGCTCCATAGTGAAACAGGTTGTTGGGCAGTTCTTAAAACACCATGGATGGAAAGGTTCTGCCATCTCTGTGAGAATACGAACATCGAGGATGAAAATCACTTCCTCTTAGAGTGCCCCATGTACAACCACATTAGATCTCAGTTTCAAAACCTTTGTTGCAATACTGACCTTCCTAGCCTTTTAAGTTGTCAAAATTACAGTGAGCTCGAGAGGCCTCTCTCCAAGCTTTTTGAGCATAGAAATAAAATCTTAAATCAAACTAAATAATTTGTTTCTTTAGGTCCGATAGACCAAAATTTGGTCTCAGTGGACGTTAACCACCATCATCATCATCATTTTAAAATGAGATCAATAAGATATTATAACATTCGCTTATTTTTGGATAACTTAAAAATTCTTGTTCAAATATTTTATAATGTGCTTTTACTTCAATAGAAATTAAAATGATCACATATTAAAATTTTATATTTATATTTAATTAAAAATATATAAAAATTTAATATTTATATTTAACTTTTTTATATTTTGTAATTTAATATTAATATTATTTTTTAATTAAAAATTGAATTATAAAAATTATAAAATATATTAAAAAATACCAAATGCATACATATATATATATAGATATATCAAAATTTTAATAAAATTAAAAGATATCTATCTTATTTCTGAATCTATCAAATTATAAAGCATTCCCCCAAAAAAATTACCAATAAATAAACACAGTATTAGTAAAGGCCTCGTGTAACTAGGCGGAGGAATTGCGAGGATGACCAAAAGTGGGCGTAATCCAGGCAAAAAATTTTCAAAAAATCTTGTAAAGGCAGTGTTTAAATCATGTTTTTGATGGTGGAAATGGATTAACACCATCAAAAACATCTAGGACACTTAAAATTTTGAAGTTTAACAACTATAACTTGGATTTACAAAAACCTTTGCCGGATTTTCTCTAAATATGACCGGAATTTCCATAACTTTATGGGCAATTCCTCCAGCTAGTTAGACTACAACATTAGTAAAACCACTCAGCGAACTTCCCATATGCTGGAACCAAATGCAATATAAAACGTTGCAGAGGAAGAATCTATAACCAAGTGACTCCTAGATTGCTCTGAGTGGACAACGCCACTTACTGTATTTGGCTCGTTGAAGGACATGCACTGTACCACCTGCGCACCGTCCTCTCACGTACTTTCCGCGTTCTTCACCCCAGCTCGGAGATATTGATATATAAATTTGAAATGATGTATAAAAAATTAATTAATTATTTTAATAATTTTTCGTTTTTAATTTAATATGATATAATTTGACATATATATTATTTAGAATGAGTAGTAGTGTAATATTTTGTTTATAATATATTATTATAAATTATTATTTTTTGCTTATAACGCTTATTCTTTTTTGTTAATGCAGTTTTCGGTGAAAAAAACATATGAATTCAAAATTTTATGGGAAAAATCTAGCCATACTGAAGGTTTGAGTGGTCCATTTTTTAGTGTAAAATTAAATTTATATTTTAACTTTTATTAAAAATAAAATATTATAAATTGATTTGGTAAAAATAACTATTATAAAATATATTTATAATAATTGAAATACACATTCTCATATCGCTAATACCTAAAAATTTAATATAAACATAAAATTAAAATTAATGTTTGCATTTGATCCATTTTACAAAAATCAAAGGATTGAAAATCATAATATTAACTAACAATACATATGAGTTTATATCATTTTATGTGGACTTCAAGAAAGATGGACCAAGTTAATCTCCCCTAGTGAAGTTTAAGGGGTAATTGTTAGGAGTGTTAGCCTATAATTGACTTGGTGATAGAGTCAATTAACGTTTTTATGTAGACTTCAACAAAATGGACCAAGTTAATCCACCCAAATGAAGTTCAACGGGTAGTTAGTTATTACTTCTAGAGCCACTATGGTACATATGTCAATTAACTCGGTCAAAATAAAATAAAATAAAAATAACTCTATTTTAAAGTAAAAAAAATATGTGAACTTCAACAAAGATGAACCAAGTTAATCTCCCCTAATGAAATTCAAAGGGGTAATTGTTAGGAGTATTAACTTACAATTGACTTGGTGATAGAATAAAACAATCTCCTAGAAAAGAGGGGATATAGTTATTAGTTACCTATGTATTCCATAGGCGTTAACGTTTTGATGTGGACTTAAATAAAGATGGACCAAGTTAATCCCCCAAATGAAGTTCAAGGGGGTAGGAAGCACTATGGTAGAGATGTTGTAATGTTATGTCATAGACATTTAATTTGGTCAAAATAAAATAAATTAAAAATAACTCTATGTTAAAATAAAAATGTTATCATATTTTCTTTATTTTATTAATTTTTGTTGGGAAGTGGAGGTAAACATGATTTGGTCAAGTCACTGTTGGTTTGCGAGCCTCAGGTTTATGAAAACTCATGGTATTGACCCGTGGTATTCACATGGAATACATGCTATTTAAGGAGAGGAATTAGGGGAATTAAACTAGCCTAGATCCATCTTAACTCGGAATCTACTAAGCATGAAGAATAATCAATTCTCTTTGCATATCTTTAGTAAATCTAGAGTTAAGCTAGATCTAAGCTTTGCTCATAATATTTTCCTTATGTAATATAGACTATTGAAATACATGATAATTCGTTTGTTAAAGTAACTCTCTAACACAGAATAATAAATATGTTCTGAGTATATGTTTTTCACTGTAATTTTCCCAATATTATTTGTGTTTCTATCATATCTTAATGTATCTCTCCCATGGAGTGAACTTGCTCATATTTGATTTATCTCTTTATCTCTTTTTACAATGGGGGGAGGGATTAGAGCCATAGTCCCTTTAAGTAGCATTTAGTATCACATTAATGTTCTCATCTAGTTGTGGCCACAACGGTAGGAACTAGCCAACGCAAAATGTGGATAAAAGATGAGGGTTTCACCCCCCGAATGAGAATGGAAGTCACAAGTTTGACATGACATTTTTCCAATTTTTCAACTTCCCCAAGTTCGACAGGCCAGAGATATTGTCTTGTCTCTTGTTCATCATTTAAATATTTCCTAAAAAAAATTTCACAATCAATACGATTAGCGTACCAAAGAAAAGTATAAATGCGAGGATGTTTCACTTTTTGTTCTCGTAACCACCGATCACTTAAGGTTTCTCGACTATTCCATTATTGTCAAATATTAGAATATTTGTTCTTAGTACCCATTGATCTGGATGATTTTGATATTATTTTGGGTAGAAACTCTTTTATAGGAATTGGACCGCCTTTTGAAAGAGCAAGACATCTGATTTCTGAAAAATGGAGTTTGCACCCTAAATATTATCATCTCTAAACACTTTTAATGCAACTGCCAACCAATATTCTAACTTTCCCATAAATGGAAGGGAGAAATTGTATAATAATATGAAGTTTGGACCCCACATCTGGTATTCAGGCATCTGTAGAATTTCTTTATGATTATCACCACACAAAGCACTTTTCTGTGTATATATTTTTACTTTAGATCTTTTTAACTAATTATTTATAAATTAAAACAATTAACAATATTTTTTTTTCTAGATAAAGACTATTCTATTAAATAAAAGGAAAATTATTTACAGAGAGGGTTTAACCTCTGAGGGGGTAGCTACCTGCCCTCTATCAAAAATTCTTGCCAGCTTTCTACTTTCTGGCAATTACAAAAAGGATTTCTATGACTTATAACTGTTACAAAAATTCCAAAATACTACTGACATTTTCCTTGTGGATTTCTTGCCAAAACATCTGAACATATACCTTTTGAACAACATATAAAAACACTTGGACACATACAGACACCTGGACACAGATTAAACAAACAAATAGACACCTGGGCATAGTCACAACAGTAAGATGCCTGGACGCAGACCTGAACAAAAATGCTGAACTTTCTGAAGCGCGCTCGAAGGCTTGGCGAGCTCAGTCCTACGGAGGCAAGCCAAATTCCTTGTCTGGAGTTAAATTGACCCATTCCACCATGATGTTATCCTCTACATCCGTTGCGCTTCTGCCTAGTGGGAGAACCAGATGGAGAATGTTGCTAAAACGCGTTGGATCGTTGTCGATAACGGCCTCCTGAGCAGGCAGGGTCTGGTTCTCCAGTTCCTTCTGTTCTGGGTCATTGAGGACCGCCCCCGATGGGCTGCCTGGACTGTTGCTAGGCACCTGGGCACTCGAAGGATCCGTGGAAGGATTGTCCGAGCTGATCTGCTCCTCTTCTTCCTCAAATATCACCGTCACTAAGGCTGAAATGAGAGGCTTATTAAGCCGGCTCCTAAATTGAAAACGTGTCGAGTGGAAGGAGCTGTTTAGGGAAATGCCTGAATTGTTCGAAGCCGGAGAGGAGGGTGCAACAGGGGCTATGGACGGGCTAGAATTATAAGATGGCGGTGAGGGAGGCGGAACAGAGGATAATGGAGCGACATTGTGCGGAACAGAACCGCCTCTGCTGTAGGAACCCCCCCTGGAACCAGTGTTACTGCCTCGAAGGGGAGTGCCTCTCAGACACAACATTGTCAAAATAAGGTGTAGGCCGAACAAACACAGGTGAAAAGAGCGAGGAGGCCAATTGGATGCAGGCAGCACAATACGTTGAAGCCAGGTACCCAACCTTAAACTAAACTGAGATGAAGAGGAATTGGCTGTGAAGAGCCAAAGAGGAAATTGAGAAGGGGCATGGACAGGCTTGCGTGAATCTCTCGCCCAACTAAAACCAGAATCAGGATGAAGGGGCCTAATTCGGATAGATTTCCGAGCTCTGAGCTGTTCTCTGGTGCGCTTTCTACTGAGCCATATGAGGCGCTCCGGTATGCAGATTATACCGTGTTCCATATCCTTTAATCGGTGCGCACAGTCCTCCAAACCAGACCAACATTCCCCCTGTGCATTTACACCTCTGCGCAGTGCCATAACTCTTCTCCGCTGTCTACAATAACTGAGGGCTATGAATGCCCGTCCCTCGTATGCTATGAGCCGCCTGGATCTGCTGGAGCACTGGCTAGCTGCCGTCCTGGGCTGTCTAATCATTCTAACGTGTCAATAACATCCGCATCCGGGTAAAACAATTAACAATATTATACATGTATCTAGTATAATATTATTTTATTAAAAAAAACTATAAAATTCTATCATTTTTACAAAAGTGTAACAACCTCAAATCATAAATTTAACATAATTAATAACTAAAACCTAAATCTCTCATTGTAGATTTTGTCTGTTCATTGCATCTTGTTGAAAGTGCACTATGTTCGTCCTTTCATTGCATCCCGGGAAAAGTGCACTCTGTTGGTGGAATGAAAAGCTGTACTCTATTTGTGGAGTGAAAAGTTATAGAACCTAATCAATCCAAAACAGAGTAGAAGAGGAAAAATTTCAAAATGTCTCTCATTTTTTACACACATGATCTAAGTGGATGTTGGTGGCCATCCACCTATCCCATTTGGACCCCCACAACTGTCTCTTTCAGTTTTTCAGTTTCCATAATTGTAGCACAATTTACTATTTTTAGCAGTTTTTTCGGGTCCTGAACTTCCGGAGCCGTTTTGAGGCCCTAAACGACGTTTTTTGGGAAATCTGGGGGGAACATGGGTCCATGGACCGATGTTGCCCTTCCCAAAGTAGTAGTTCTCGGATAGATCTTTCTAACGAGCTATCATACGCGTCAAACGAAGATCGTATTCCAAAGTTACGACCCCAGGAAATTGATGTACCAATTTACCCAAAACGTGGCCCACAATTTGGCGTTTCATCTTCTATGGGTAGGTTTTGGAATGTGAAGGGTTTTCCATTATTTCTCAATAATAAATAGGCCTTCGAGCCTCATTGTAACTCAGTTCGGAACAGTTCAAAGGCATGTAGCCGCCACATCTCTTCTCATAGATAAGCTACCATCGCCCTAGCTGGTTTATTTCCATTTTTGGTTGTAAGCATATTTTGGTGTTTTCCATTAATGAAATGAAGTATTATTTCCGCTGCATCTCTTTATTTATGGTTACCGCATCTCTGTATTTATGGTTATCTCTGTAATCTATTGCGCTCCTGTTTAAATCCAGATCAGTGGTATCAGAGCGGTCTGCTTTTTCTCTGTTTTTCTTTGCATGTCCCCAACGAGGTCGGGATATAAGGAGTTAGGGCTTGAACTGGTCGAACCTTTGCAAGACCAGCCTCGCAAATCCCGACGGCCTTCCATGGCGGATGAGAAGAAAGACGAGGGGGCAGGAGATCCTATCAAAATCTTGCTCGAAGAAGCACTCGAGCGGCAAAGGAACGCGATGATGGATAGCTTTGCGAAGATCCTTCAGCGGCTACCTAGAGGTGACCCATCGGCTTCCAGCAACGACTCTGGAAACGCCACGCCCTTTAAGGTACAAGTTAATTTTGAAATCCCCATCTTCGAGGGTAAAATAGACGTAGATGCCGTAGATAAATGGTTAAATCTGCTAGAGGGCTATTTTTCTGTTCATGAATTTTCAAGTCGGGAAAAGATTGTTTTCGCTCTTCTCAAAGCAGCCCCCCACGTCAAGGACTGGTGGGAAACCTACTGCGAGCAGAAGGATGAAACTACAGGCTCGTTATTTTCAACCGCACCCACTTGGGATTCATTCCGAGATGCCATCAAGGAGCAGTACTACCATGTTAAAAGCTATGAGGACAAATACATCAAATGGACCACGTTGCGGCAGGGACGAGACCAAGATGTGCCTGAGTTCACAAACATTTTTCATACCCTTCGCACACAGTTGGGTATCAAAGATTCTTAGTTGCATCTGGTACTCAAATACCGTGACTGCTTGCACAGATACATCCAGGAAGAGATGGATTTCTTGAACATCTCCTCACTCGGCATAGCATACCGATACGCTGTCAAAATTGAGCAAAAGTTCAAACAGAAGAAGCGAGACTTTGGATCTACAAATCCGAAGCCCAAAGGACAAAGCCAATGTGGGGTGACCCAAGACAACCTGTCGAATCTGCAAGAAAAGAACAACACCACGAAGCTGAAGAAGGACACAGGGAAGTGGTGTGAGTTCCACAAGAGTCCCACTCATAACACAAGTGAGTGTCGGACCAAGCAGTCACTGGTGGCCGATTTGAAGGCTTCCGAATCAGATACATGTTCCGACCCTGAGCGAGAACCCGACACGGGGAATGGAAAAGGGAAGCAGATCATTGATGCAGATCCCAGCGCCACTGTTGCCACTACCAAAATCCAGAAGAATGAGCCCGAAGAGCCAGAGGAGGGGGAACGTCTTTTCCACTCACAGATGTGGGTGAAGGGTTTGCCACTACAATTCATTGTCGACAGTGGCAGCCAAAAGAACCTTATTTCAGCAGAGGTCGTGAAGCGGTTGAGCCTACTGACTACACCACACCCACAGCCGTACAGTATCGGGTGGCTTCATGAAGGATGAGATCTCAAAGTTCGCCAGCAGTGTCGCCTTCCCTACAGCATCAAACCATTCACAGACGAGGTATT
>APFE030382611.1:10911-25559 GCA_000404065.3 Pinus taeda | reverse complement strand
TTGACGAAACTATTCCACATCAAGGTACATGTGAAAAAGATAATGATTGATGCTCCTTTTGACCAAGGATCATAGGAAAATATCATTACAACAAATATGGTCAAAAAATTAGGATTGGGACTCCATGATCATATAACCCCATATCCATTGGCATGGGTAAATAAGGATGCAGATCTAAAGCTAACAAACTAATGCAAAATTAGATTTTATATCAACGTTGATAATATTGTTAAAGTAGAACTATATGTAGTTACCCTTGATGTATGTGGAGTGGTATTTGGAAGTCTCTTCATGTATGTGTGTGATGAAAATTTCATCTAAAGAGACAACCAATACTCTCTCATAAAGGATTGAAAATTTTCCACCATCCATATGTACAAAGTTAAGTCAAACATTCTTCCAATAAGTTTCAAAGAAGCCAAGAAATTAATCAATTCTGGTAAGAAGTATTTTTTAATATTTTAAAGAGAGAATTATTCTATAGAACAGTTAATAAGATCAAAGGATTAATTTTAGGGGTGTATTAAGAAACAAAGTAGATATTTGGAAGAGTTTCTATAGGAATACAGGGACGTGTTTTGAGAGCCTAAGGGGTGACACCCAAGAGGGAAGTGGAGCACAAGATCTAGGTATTGTTGGACTCCCCATTTCCAATCATTGCGTTGTACAAATAGTTTAGCATAGAAGTAAATGAGGTGAAGAACAAATTGTTGCATTTACTGGAACATGGTGTCATTAGACCTAGCACATCACCACGTGGGTCACCCATCATCATTGTGCAAAAGAATGAATATAATTGGCTAATGTGTCTAGATTACAGGGCATTGAACAAAATCACATTCAAGAATAGGTTCCCATGCCCAGGATAGATGATTTTTTGGATTATTTGCAGCAAGAAAAGTACTTCACCAAGATGGAGTCAAATTCTCGATATCACTAGGTTTGAGTTAGAGAAATGATACCCAGAAAGCTACCTTCAAAACTAGGCAAGGTTTGTATGAGTGGTTAGTCATCCCATTCGACCTATGCAATGCACTAGCTAAATTTATGAGGTTAATGAATAATATATAGTACCCTTTATATATTCATTTTCCATTGTCTATTTGGATGATATTATGGTATATAGTGCTACCTAGGAGGAGCACGTTTACATTTGACACAGGTGTTGGAGACATTAAAGAAGCACCAAATGCTAGAAAATATCAAGAAGTTCGAGGTTTCATAATAGCCTTTGGTGTATATGGGCTATCTGATAGGCAGAGGAGAGCTAAAGATAAATCCTTCCAAGATGAAGGTCATGATTAAATGGTTGATGCCTATTAGTTTTTTTGAGGTTAGGAGTTTCATTTGGATGGAACAATACTTGACAAAATTCATAGCCTCATTTTTAGTAGTAGTACTACCACTTCATGCCATAACAACAAGTGGAAAGGGTTTCCAATGAGAAAAAGGGTCAATAGAGGGCCTTTGAAAAGTTAAGAATGAATATCAGTCAAGCAGCAATTCTGGCATTACTACAATTGCAACAGCCCTTTAAAGTGGAGACATATGCAACTACTTGGATTTGCAAGAGATGAACCCAATATCATCATTGAGTACATTCATGTCTCAGGCATGCATTCCATTGGTTACATTGAAATAGTGAGCGGGGTAATAACTGAGGATGGTGGTATATAAGAGAGTGGTTTTGCTGTAATGGAGTCAAAACAAGATGATGATAGAATATATGTACTACTGAAAGAAATAAAAATGGTAATTGTTAATTTTCATAATATTTTGTGTGTGAAATTGTTTGATATGAGGCTAACTGTGAAGAAAAAGAATAAAAAGATGAGTAGATGAAGAAAATATACTACTAGCTGGAATTATAAAAGTTGAAGTAAGAGAGTAAGGCTAAAGTGGAGTAGTGCAAAGATAATGATGACTATGGAAACTAAGCAGTTGTATTAAATAAAAAATATAATGAGGAGATTCTTTAGTTTTAAGCATTAGTTGAGTTCATTGCGGTAGTGGTTACAATGTAGAAAAGATAATGTAGGAATGTTATAAGCACTACTAAAAGGACATTATTTGGGGAAATGAGCCCCGCTTATTGGTATTTACACCCATTACTAGATTCCAATAAAGTGAAAAAATGGTAAAATAGATGATGGTGTTGCCGATGAAGATAATCCAAGAAAAGAATATGGAAAGAAAAAATGTAAGTACTCTCAATCACCTACAATTTTAAAGAGTAAAGGTAAAAATAGATGAATGATAAAAAGTGGAGAAGAAAAAGGATTAATGGTACATAATGTCTCTACAATGAAACATGAAAAGAAAAAACTAATAAATATATAAGTAACTACATTTATGTGGCATTCTTTAGCAAAAGTCCTTGAATTGACTAGGCTATAATTTAAAAGAAGAAAAAAAAAATTTTTGGGACAAGTATGGGAGTATTATAAAATCATCAAAAAAGAAAGAAAAAGTTCATGTGATTTGATTACAACTTTAATAATGAAAATGCATTGCAAGAATATTGAGGTGAACAACAATACTTGTATACTAGTCTAATGGAAAGAACAAAACATGTGATATCACTTGATAAAATTGAGTGAATGAAAATGGTATCCATTTCCCTCCCTGAGATGCAAATGTGTTGAAATGCTCACCTATATAGCCTAAAAATGCCACTCAAACAAATCTTATTATGCATTGCACCAAACATATAGCTATAATCCTATCTAGTAGGGCTGCATGAGTATTGAAGCATTTTAAACACAATGCTTGAATTTAAATGAGATGATAATCACACTATTAAGTAAATAACAAACCTATTTTTGGATTTTATGTAATAACATGTAAAGTAGCCACAAGGTCATATGATCAATGTATGGGAAATGAGACAGTAATCAGTGTGTAGAATACTACAAGTTGCAATTGTAAAAGTCAAATCCATTGTCATCATCGAGTCAAATAGTGACGTTTTTATAATGAGTGGGGTAACATTGAAATTAATATAATGAAAATTGCGTTAATGAATGCTTCAACATGTATATATATGTATTGTAACATTGAAATTAATATAATGAAAATTCAATCTGGTAGTCCCGATTTTAAGATCCAGGGGAAAATTTCTACGGATTTGTTTTATATTCTCATCACTGTTTATTTTTCTATTTTTAGAATTTGTCTACATGTAATTTTTGTACAAGGTTAAAACCAGAATCATAGTTGTTTCATCTTCAAGGGGTTACCTTTGTTTTTGATGGGTTTTTCTTAGATCTATGGTAGACCCCATTTAGTGGTAGATCTGCGAGATTGATTCTTTGCGGTGAAAAAAGATGGCAAGTAGTAGAAAGATAGAGATCACAAAATTTAATGCTCAGAGTTTTGAGTTTTGGAAGCTTAAGAAGGAGGATCTACTAGTAGATAAAAATCACTAGATCATGGTAGATTTGGCTACTCAACCAACGAAAATGTTAGCAAAAGACTAAGTGAAGCTAGATCAGAAGGAAAAGAGCATAATATTGTTGTATATCTCATATTCAATATTGTTGAATGTATGAAGGGAAGCTACAATGAAGGATTTTTGGGTGAAGTTAGGGACTTTTAACTAATCTAAGTCTCTGGTGAACAAATTGTTCCTGTGAAAAAATATGTATAACCTGAGGATGGAGGATGGAGACTCGATGACAGAGAATCTAAACGCCTTTAATACTGTGGTAATCCAATTGTTATTTGTTGATATAAAAATTTCAAATGAGGATAAGTGCATCAGTTTGTTGTGTTCTCTACCATATCTGTAGGATAGTCTGGTTGTTCATCTAGGTGGCAATAAAACTACCTTGAAGTTTGATGAAATAGTCTCATCCTTGTTGTCGAAGGAGATGAGACATAAAAATATGGAGAGCTAGAGCATATATGCCTTTTTTGTATTGGGATGGTCCTAGAACATAAACGAAACTAATTCCACAAGTGGGAGATCTAAATCTAGAGGGAGATCTAAATATCCAAGAAAACTTGTAAACGTATGTTGGAAATGTGGAAAGGAAGGGCACTACAAAAAGGACTGTAGATCTGAAGCTCCTAAGAAACGAAAGGGATCTGATGATGCTCCTTCTACTAAGGCAAAGACCACCTTAGATGAATGCGGGGATGTGTACTTGGATTCTTCTTTAAATATACATGTAGATCATGAGGCATGGTTGATTGGTTCAGGTGCATCCTTTCACTTCACTCCCCATAGGGAGTGGTTCTACGAGTATGAGAAATATCATGTTGGTGATGTATTCTTAGGGAATGACAGGAAGGCTAGAATCATCAAAAGCAGAAACTTCAAGTTAAAGTTGCAAGGTTGAAGGATTAGAACACTTCTAAGTGTTTTGGATATTCCTACATTGGACAAAAATCTGATTTCTTTAAGCAAGATGGATGATGCAGGTGTAAAAACAATGTTCGATAAATATATCTACAAGATGGTCGGGGGAGCACTAGTATTGATGTGGGGAGTTTTGACTGGAACTATGTACAAGCTTCTGGGTAGTACTATTATTGATGGGTGAAACAGTTCAGTTGTTCCTGAAAGTGGAGTAGAAAATATAGTGGTCTATTCAGAAAAGATCATGCTATGGCATCAAAGGCTTGGAAATATTAGAGAGAAGGGACTTCAAATACTTCATGGTAATGGTATGGTAGAAGTTATGTCTAATTTCTCTTTGGATTTTGATTTCAATGAACATTGTTTATATGGGAAGAAAAATCGGGTGAGTTTCCCCTCTAGTGCTAAGAGGGTGAAAGGAATATTAGAGCTTCTGCACAGTGATACTATGTAAGTCTGTGTACTATGTGTTATTTATATATGAATTCTCAAGGAATACATGGATATATTTCCTCGGGAAGAAATTTGAATTCTTAGATATGTTTAAAGAATTTAAGGCTTTGGTGGAAAACTAGATAAAGAAAAAGATGAAGGTGTTGATGATAGATAATGGTGGAGAGTTATGCAAGAATGATTTTGAAGAGTTCTATAAGAAGTGCGATATAACACAACAGAAGAATACTCCATAAACACTTCAACAAAATGGAGTTGTAGAAAGAATGAATAGGACATTGATGGAAAATGCAAGAAGCATGCTCTGTGGTGTCGCGCTAGGATAAGAATTCCTGGTAGAGGTAGTGGAGACTGCATGTTACCTGGTTAATAGATAACCTTCATTAGTGCTACAGTATAAGACTCCACATGAGGTATGGACTGGTAAGAAACCGTCTCTTTCATGTCAGAGGGTACTCAGTTGTGATGCATATGTACATGTTCCAAAGGAGAAAAAAAACAAATTGGAAAGTAAATCTGAAAGGCGCATCTTTGTTGGGTATAAGGATGATTTAAGAGGTTATGATATTTGGAGCCTATAAACACGGAAGGTTACGTATATCTGAGATGTGGTGTTTAGAGAGGTGAAACATGTTATTAAACATGAATTTCTACCAAAGGAGCCTAAGAATATAGAGTCTGAAACAAAGGAGGAAGAATCAAACTCTACAACAAAATAGGAATCAGAAGATGAAGAGCCACAAACTCTAGCTGTGAGAATATCAGTTCAAGAAAGAAGGTAGGAAGAAAGGTATAGTCCATTTTCTTTCTATTTACATTTTTCTTTAACTATTACTAATGGTGATCCCAAAATTGTTAGGGAGGCAGTAGATTCAGTCGATGGAAAAATATGGGAAGAGGCCATGGTTGATGAAATTCAATCTTTGGACAAAAATGACACTCCGCATCTGGTGGAGTTATCGGCTAGAAGGAAAAACATTGGAAGGAAATGGGTGTTTAAGAAGAAGATGAATGCAGAAGGAAAGGTGGAGAAATACAAAGCTTGGTTTGTAGAAAAAGGTTATTCCCAGGTGCTAGGAGTTGATTTTGGTGATATTTTTTCTTGTATTGCCAAGATAGTTTCAATTAGATTATTTTTATTTGTTGTTGTTGATTTTGTTTCTGAGGTAGAAAAGATGCATGTGAAGACAACATTTCTTCACGTGGATCTGGAAGAAGAGATCTACATGAAGTAACTTGAAGGCTTTGCGGTGAAGGGAAATAAAGAACTAACATGTAGGTTAAAAAAGTCTTTGTATGGGTTAAAACAGTCACCAAGGATGTGGTATCATCAATTTGATATATATATATATAGATATATATGGATTTGGCTTCACCAAAAGCAAAGCAGATCACTGAGTGTATTTCAAATTAAATGGTGTGCATGCTATTTATCTAGTCTTGTATGTGGATGATATGTTGTTGATTATAAATGAAAAAGAAATTATCCAGGATTTGAAGACTCAATTGTCCTCCAAATTCGACATGAAGGATCTTGGTGATGCAAACTATATTTTGGGCATGGAAATTAAATGAGGTTAAGAAAAAAGGAAGCTTTGGTTAAACCAAATGAAGTATGTTGAGACAATACTTCAAAGGTTTATTACGTAGGATAGTAATCCTGTGAAGGTTCCTATTCCTACAAGTGTAAATTTATCTATTGAATAGTGTCCCAAGACACAAGAAGAGGAAGAGGACATGTCCCATGTTCCATATGCAAGTGTAGTCGATAGCCTGATGTATGCAATGGTATGTACTAAACTAGACATTGCACATACAGTGGGAGTATTGAGTCAGTTCATTTCGAAACCAAGGAAGGGGCATTAGACAATAGTGAAGCGGGTTTTCAGATATTTGCATGGCACTAGTGATTATGGTCTGTGCTACTTGCTAGTGTCAGTATTTCCAGCCTTCCTTCAATGATCAAATATGCTCTTACAAAGTGATTTTGATGTGTGAAGGTCAAATTTTGTCATTTCAGTGAGTCTTCAAGCAAAATTTGGTCACTAGGCATTAGGTCTAGGGTTTTCTTTAACTCCTTCTAAAGTTGCCCAAATGCCAATATATGTCACTATTCATCTGATTCTATCATCATTCATAGGGTTTTGATCATCATCTCAGTGTCTAATGAGTCATCTTACACCTTGTTCATGCTTCAGTTGTGCCTTGGCAAGTTCATTTCCCTCTCCTAGGGTTTTGAAGGCAATTTCTCCTGGACGGTCAAATCAATGGAAAAACTTGTTTCCTGATGTTCATACACCTTCTCCTATCCTTAAATTACCTTATAAAACACTTCTCATCCCTCAGATCCCCCAAAATCCTCATTTTTACTCAAACCCTAGTTTCTAGCTACAACCTGGCAATTTTCTAGGTTGGCCCTGTGTTTAGCCCTTTTGGACCCCTTCCCCTCACTCAATCTCTGAGATTCCACTTTCCCCTGCTTCCTAACATCCCTCTCCACTCCCAAAAAATTTCCCCAAGAATTTAGAAGCCCCCTATCCCCTTCATTTCGCTCCATTTCGACAATATTCCTTGTTTCACACATCGGGATAAGTTTCACTAAAATGATGTTTCTGCGCAATCAAAGATGATTTTTTCAAACCTGAGAGAGGTTTTTGTCCAAAACATGCCAAATAAGAAAAACCTCTTTCAATTTTTTCACAAGTGTCATGGTTTGAGATAAATGTCAAGAATTTCGTTGCCTCAGGAGAATCAAAGACACCTCTAAAGTGACCTTGGGAAAATCAAGTTTTCTCCTAGCTTGGTTGGCCAAATGACTTGTTTGATGGGTAAAAGGATAACTAGACACCATGCGCTTTCCAATGAGCTATCATGAGCTCAATTTGGGGTTGAGGAAGGCATTCAAAAGTTGACTGCAACAACACTCTTCCTTGAGGCAGCCTCATTTGTCACTTTTTGACCAGTCTTGGGAGATTTGATTTTTGATAGGTCCGATCAACTCCAATATGAAAAATTCTAGTTGGGTTGGAAATCAGACTCAAAGACCTTTCTAAAAAGCTATCCTGCACCCAATTCCAACACCAGGAAGGCCTTGAAAAGCCTCCTGAAAATGTGCAACATGTCAAATTAGCTGCGCGACATGTTGGGCTGCGCGCGACATGTTAGAGAGGCTCACAGAGTGTAATTTTCTAACTGGCACGACATGTTGGGATGCGTGCGACATGTCTAGCTAGTTTTCCCCAGCTCATGTTAGAATTTCTCAAGCTCCTTTTCTTCATCAAATTGTTTGAGGTAGGCCTTTCAAACTTGTGATTAGCTGTTGGATTTGTTGAGACACATCATGAATATCCTTGTAATGATCAAATTATGCAAGAAGAAAGACTCCATGTGGCTGTTAATAAATTTGTAAAAGATGCTACGGTTTATTGCTGTTTCATTTTTTTTCCCCTTGAAAATCATTCTCTTCATTCCCATTTCATTTTCCCTATATTTCCATGTCAATTTCCCTTTTAAATTTGCAAAGAAAATAAACCCTACCCCTTTCCCTTCCCAAAGGCCTTATTTGCAGCAGCTCGGCGAGTACTTTCTCCACACCAGGTGGAAGGGGTCTCGCCTTCTTCATCAGTACCGTGAGTGTTATCTCGACATCAGGTGGAAGGGGCCTCGTTTTCTTCACCAGCACAGGCAGCACAGAGGGGCAAACAGCCCATAATTGATGAGGGGCCATCAGGAGTTCCAAATACTAAGGTTATTGATCTTGAGGCTAGTTCTCCTAGCCGAGAGGCAAAGGAGATCATTGAGCATCTCAGAGATAAAAATGATGCCTTACAGAGGAGATTTGAGGGTGCCCAATGGACCATCACTTACCTGGAGCAGCGCAACAAACAGTTGGAGGAGGAGAGAGCACTTGATGAGCTATGAAGGATTCGTAGTGACCGAATCTTGAACCGAAGAAGACCCAGTGACCCATTGCCCACTGACCGAGAATCCATGCTCATCCAGGCAAATGCACATTTGGAGAGGCTGTTGGTTAAGGCCAACCAAGAGAAGGAACATGAAAAATCATTATTGGGCGCGGATGCATGTGTGCAAGGCCAAAATGAAGATGTTTCAAAGGCGGTTGACTGAGGCTCTAAAACGGAGAAAAAGGCCCGATCCATTCCGAATTTTGGCCAAAGCCTCTTTGAATGAGCATGGTACTTGATTGGGGACTCCCAGCCCAAATTTCAAGAAATTTGGAGAAAATTTTGTGATTTGTGAATTTGTTGTGCCAATTACAGGTTTTTGCTCATTAACGCGTCTCACCCCCGGTGAGACGCGTCGTCCTGGCAACTCCATTTGACAAAAACTCGGCATTTCCAGATTTTGCATGCAAAGTTACATATGCATATGGATGGAATTGAGATTTTGTGATGTTTTGGGCCTTCAAAAAGTCAAAAAACATGCAAAATTTGACTTTCTGCCACCTTTTTGAACTGCAGAAAGCTATCTTGGGAGAATTGATTTTTGACAGGGCAAATGAACTCCAAATCCAACAATTCCAGTTGGGTTGGAAAGTAGACGCATAGGCCTTTCCAACAAGCCCACTCTTGCCCCATTTTTCCACCTACAAGTGCCCCAAATAGAGCTCCAAAGGTGCGCGACATGTCAGGTAGCTGCGCGCGACATGTTGGGCAGTTTCACAGGAAATTCATCTACAGCTCAAGAATTCGCCCAGTTTTGACCAGTTTTGACTTGAGATGGGATTTTTCAGCCTCTTTGATGTAATTAATGTATTTTCATGTTACCATGACACTCATTTACCTATTCTAGAAGATTCATGCATGAAATAGCAAACATTTAATGAATGGATTGGTTTCCTAGCTTATAGAGGCAAGTTGTTTTGACTACCTAGATATTAGTGCTAAGTTTAGAAGTGGTTGAAACAGCGTCTAGAAGGATGAGCTCGACCCCTAGAGGCAAGGAAAGGTGTTAGCTTGCCTATATTATGTATTTTCTTAGTCATTTTGAGGGGTTGGAAGGTTGGACTCTTGAGGGAGAAGCTATCATTGTATTATTTCACTGTATCTCTGCAATTTTTGGCTAAGGAAGACCAGGGTTTTGCAGTCATCTTTGGGATTCTTGTGGACACATGTGTTGATGGTGTGTTTCTTCAGTCATTGTAAGCTTTGTTATGTGTTTCATTTTCCTTCTATACTTCTGCATATTAAACAAATGAAGTGATAAAGTAAGAATTCATGCTTGCCATGCTCTGCTTTTAAATTTGTTTAATTTTAATGTTTTCTACTGTCTAAAGAGAATTAAAATTCATTGTTTGCTCTCTTTAGCCTTCTCTCTATCATTCCTGACCATTCACTTCAGTTTAAAGGCATCAATACTGTCTCCTACCTCGCCCCAAGGAACCCCCTGCAGAAACTATGTCCAATCCCCGCACCCAAAATTGCCATCCCCTCAATTTGCCACCAAAAACCCTAAAAACCCCAAATCAATCTTTCTGATCAGTTTAATAGCCTAATATCAGTGTTACCCTATTGGTCTTCTCATCTATTGGCGATTTTACGAGATAGACCGGAGAGAGCCTTCTCCTGCCCCGTAGGGCTAGCTACGAGGCTAAATGGTTTGATGTAGCCTTGAGGTTTACCTTTCTCGGCCTGAGGTGAAATTTCAAGCGCTAACACTACCAAGGAAGACTAGGATTGGACAAATTTTTGGACATCCATGGCTTTGTTGATGTAAAGTGAGCTTGAGATATGGATTAGAGAATATCTACAAGTGGATATGTGTTTAACCTATTTGGAGGTGCAATTAGTTGGATGAGCAAGAAACAATTTGTAGTGGCACTTTCAACTATAGAGGCAGAATAAATGGCAACTGATAATGCAAGAACGGAATTAGTTCGGTTCCATATATTGTGTTCAAGTATGGGGTTAGTACAACGAGCTATAAGGATATACTGTGACAACCACAATAAAATTTTCTTGGCAAGGAACCATGCTTATCATTCGAAGACACATCACATTAATGTTCAGTATCACTTTGTGAGAGATATGGTTGAGGACAAAAAGGTGTTGTTGGTAAAGATGGACACTTTGAATAATGTTGCAAGTGCATTGACGAAGTCTATGAGCACTGAGATTTTTCCTTGGTGTAGAGATTTTTCCTTTGACCCATTGTGTGGAAAAGAAAACAACAAGTAGGAGAATGTTGGGTGTGTTTTATATTCTTTCCACGACTAGTCAAACGAATGGGGGGGAAAACCCCCCTTGTTTGTTGTGTTAGGTGCAGCAAGGGGGTCACAAGGGGGGTATCGCGGGGGGTGGGAGCCCCCTTGCAGAGGGTCTAGGGCAGTGCCCTGTGAATTTTGTTTTGGACCCTATATTAGGTGGGTGGGTATACCTATGGTTTTGTTCATGGTTTTGGGAATTATGATTTTCTGCCTATGGTATTTTGTAGATCCGGTCAAGGAAACTATGATTATGTTCTAATCCAGGGTTAATGGATTGGGGTTTATGAATGCTTCGAAATGTATATATATGTATTGTAATATTGAGGGAATATAACAAAAAATAAATTTGGTAGTCCGAGTTTTCAGATCTAGGGGAAAATCTCTGTTTATTTGTTTTATATTCTCGTCATTATTTATTTTTCTATTTTTAGAACTCCTCTACAAGTAATTTCTATACAGGGTTAAAAGCTACATAGAATAGGCATAATAGTGCAAGAAATGAAAATGGTAATTCTTTCTTTTCATAATGTTTTTCATGTGAATTTCTTTGGGATGAAGCTAAATGTGGAGAAAAATAAATAAAAGATGAGAAAATGAAAGAAAATATAGTACTACTTGAAGTTGTAAGACTTGAAGTATGATAGTAAAGTTGAATTGGATTAATGCAAAGATGAGGTTGACTACATAAACTAATTTCTTCTAGTAAAGTAAAAAAATAATAAGAAAATTACTTAGTGGTCAACATTAGTGGAGTTCATTAATATAGTGGCTATAATGTAAGAAAGAGAGGGTAGGAAGGTCATAAGCACTACTAATAGGACATTATCTGGGGAAATAAGTCCAATTATTGGGATCTACAACTATTAATATATTCCAGTGAATTACAAAAAATTGTAAAATAGATGATGGTGTCAGTGACTAAGATAATCTAGGAAAAGAAGATAGAAAGACAAAATGTATGTGCAATGAATTACCTACAATTTTAAAGTGCAAAGGTAAGAATATAGGATTAATAAAAATTAAGGAAGAAAAAAATATGAATTGTACATAATATATCTACAAAAGAATATGGAAGATATAAAAGAGAAATATACATGTAACTAGGTGTATGTGGCATTGTTGAGAAAAGGACTTTGACTTAGCTAGGTCATAATCTAAAAGTAGACAATTATTATTTTTGGTACAAGTATGGGAGTATTATAACATCATAAAAAAAAATAATAAATAATTCACATGACTTGATTACAAATTTAATAATGAAAATTCATTAAAAAAAAATGAGGGAAATAACAACACTCATATTCTAGTCCAACGGAAAACATAAAACATGTGATATCACTCGATAAAAGTGAGTGAATGAAAATGGAATCAGTCATTCCCCTCAATATGCAAATGTTTTCAATGCTAAGCATGTACACAATAAATATTCCACTCAAACTAATCTTATAATCAATTTCACCAAACAAATATCTATAAACCTCTCTAGTATGGTTGCATAAGTATTCAAGGATTTTAAAAGAAATTATTGAATTTAAATGAGATGATAGTCACACTATTAAGTAAATAAAAAACCTTATTTTTTGGATTCTTACATAATAAGATGCATTGCAGCAATGGAGTCCTACGATCATTATAAGACTATGGTCACTCTATATCCACCCTTCTCCTCTCTATCTCACTTTTTCATAATACCCACCTTCTCCATCTCTCTCTATCCATAAGTCCCTCCGTCATTTTATCTATATCTCCCTCCCTCCTTAAATCCTCTCTAGTGGGGTTGCATGAGTATTTAAGGATTTTAAAAGTAATGCTTGGATTTAAATGAGATGATAGTCACACTATTAAGTAAATAACAAACGTTATTTTGGGATTCTTACATAATAAGGTGTATTGTAGCCACGATGTACTAAGATCATTGTAATATTATGGTCACTCTATCTCAACCATTCTCCTCTCTATCTGTTAGACCCCTATACTACTAGTGTAACCGCTTATTGTTATTAGTACAACCCACTTATTATATTGATGTACCCATGCAGTACCCATATTATTACTATTGTGCCCCATAGAAGCCCACTATTGTTATTATTGTGCCCTTACATTATTATTGTTATGTCGACTATGATTATGTTATGACCCCTTATACTCCTATATATAGAAAGGAGGTCTTTTCATTTGTATCATCCAAGAATTGTTCATTTATGTAATGTAAAGGTGGTTGCCCCCTCGAAGAGGCTGAATTCTAAGGCGTTGATCTGTCTTTTCTATCTTTTCTTGAGCTGGTTTCATAACATTTGGTATCAGAGCTTTGGATTCTAGGGTTTCGCTGCTCCAAATAGGTCATCATGGCATTTTCGCTATAATTTTTTTTCTGTGACGTTTCAGAAGTCACAAAAAAAACCCATTTGAGAAGAAATCGCGCTGAAACTTGGGTCCGAATGTCAGAGCTGTGTGCATGATATTGGCGGAGATATGATTTGAAGAAGTTGGTCTTTTTGCAGACTCCTGAATTACATTCAAAACTAGTGACCTGGGGAAAATCGTCATAACTTTCTCTCTGAGCATCGGATTGAAATTTCGTAAGAAGGTACAGAAAGAGGACGGACTGTAGTTTCTTGTATGAATTGTTTCGATCCAGAGGTTGAAACAGTGACTTGTGGTACGTCGTACAAGTTTGCTCTACTAAATTAGTCTATAATCAGGTCACTGTGGGAGATTTCGCATAACTCTTCCTTTGAGAATCCAATTTGGGTCAGACTTGTGGCATTGGAAAGAGGACACAGAGGGCTACTATAGGTTTCAATTTCAGAACTTAAATATCTGAAAGTAAAGAGTTACAGTCATTTCAAGGTCGTGCTCCTAAAATCAAGAAAAAGCAAGATGAGGAAGTTTGATGGCAAGGATCCGGTAAATTGGATACGTCAGATGGAGCAATATTTTGATCTACATGGTGTACCACTGTTACAAAAGGTATGTATTGCATCTTCAAATTTAGAACCGGATCAATTTTTATGGTATAAAGGGCTTTGTTCTCGTAAAAAACTTGTTACGTGGTCAATTTTCACGGAGGAAATGATAGCACATTATGAGGATACAAAGAGCAACACCTTCTTTAGAGCAACACCAGAACAATTGGAAATAGTAAAAGGGCTTTGCTACATATTGGAAAGTAAAACTATGGCAACAAGGAAGTCTACCCCTCACAACTATAAAGATGGAAGTGTTGTTTCTCCTAGCCTTCCACAACCTACAAGGGTTACACCACAACAATTGGAAGAAAAAAGAGAAAAAGGGCTTTGTTACAAATGTGATAGCAAATGCACTAAAGGTCATAAGTGTGCTGAGAAGAAATTATTTTACATAGATTATGAAGACGAGGAAGAAAAGGATCAAGAAACATCAAAAGAAGAGGATATACGACAGGACCCCACCCCAGAGAAAGAAGAAATGAATCAGACCATATCTTGTAAAGCATTGGCAAGAATTACCACTCCTCAAACTCTCAAGATAGAAGGACATATCAAGAAGAAAAAGTGCAAGAAGTGAAAGATCACATCAAGAAAGAATAAATGAATCCAACCATATCTTGTAATTCATTGGTCGAAA
>APFE030382605.1:0-27863 GCA_000404065.3 Pinus taeda | reverse complement strand
CCTTTTTGATGAAGGTATCGAGCCATTTGGTCCTTCCATTCGTGATAGTTGTACGGTGTTAGGATCGATGCTTTGGGAAACTCCATTTTTCTATCAATCTTCGATCTCCAAGCTGTAATACCTGCAAAATAAAGTACTGGTGCGCCTTTTATCTAGCAACCTGTGGGCTCTGATACCATGTAAATGTGTTAGAAAACCTGCACAGATGAATCTAGCTAGCAAAGGTTGAACACGCAGCTTTGCAAAGCAAAAACATTAAAGGAAAATCGAAAGAAGAAAAGAATGATTCATTAGAAAATATGTTACAATGCTCATTATATAGCATTACTGGGTGAAGATCCCAAGGTAATGAGCTATAGTGGTGATCAATGAGAAGACTCAACACCTACAACAAGTTCCGGAGATAACTTGTCAGTTGCGGAGTTAAAGAAGGAGCAAATCAAGGAGTAAGTCATGCAAAAAGAATCTTGCATGCAATCCCATGCTCTAACTAAGAGTCCGCATGTAGATCTGTAGTAGTTGCATGTAGTTGCATGCTTTAACTAAGAGTCTGCATGCAGTTGCATGTAGTTGCATGTAGTTGCATGCTCTAACTTAGAGTTTGCATGTAGGTGTAGTAGTTCCAACATTGAATCTCTAGATAGTTACCTTTCTTCCCATATCCCAATAGACTTAGGAAAGATGCAATACACTGTTAGGTTGCTACAAGATATCCGATGGTAAGAAATTTGTTTAGGGAGCCCAAAAACCGGTCTTCACTTCACCATTGGGCGTATTGCTAGGTTTCTCAAAGCAAGAAAGTATGTTGAGCGTGTTGGAGGAGAAGCTCCGATTTACGTAGCTAGTATTCTTGAATATCTCGCCGTCAGGGTGTTCGAGTTGTGTGGAAATTCTGGAAGAGATAACAAAAAGACGAGGATTGGTCCACACCACATTCGATTGGTAGTGAGAAACCATGAAGAGCTAAGAGAACTTTTAAGCATGGTGACCACAACCAATGGTGGTGTGTTGTTGAATATTTACAATGTTCTATTATTGAAAAAGACCGGTAATGGTAAGGCAAGGGCTAGTGAGGGCTAGTGAGTTAGAGGCTTCAGTTTGAAATGCACATATATAATTTTATGGCATTTCTAGGGAGTCTGTGATAGAGAATAATTAATTAGAAAAAAACAAATTTTATATTTGAAAAACTTGGTTTTTGCAAATTTTTATAAGAAAAAAGAGATAAAAAAAATAATGATTTCTATATAAAAAATTTCATACAATGAGAAATTGAATTTACAGAAACACAAAAAATGATAAATTCTCTATATAAAAAATTATAAAATTGCAAATTAAATGTAAATTTCAGTATCTATGTTAAATAATAAAAAACTATAATTTCTATATTAGACAAAATTATAAAATGACAATTTTCATTCTAAATAAATAATTTTTATTAAAAAAATTAATAGATTTAAGTATTTGTAACATGTATACTATTGAATGTTTTCCATACTGGATTTTATAGAGTCAAATTATTTAGGTATCGAATCAAATTCGAATTTGAATGGGGTAACTATGATGCCCAAATGCTTTCGGAATCCCCGGGCAAACTATCGTGGTGGAATGGCTCAGATGCGTTCGAACAATTGTGACGGCGAATCCAAGAATGTAGAGCACATGCTCAAGACGTGGTTCGACAATTATCCCAATGGCGAGCCTTTTAGGGCTATTCTCCATGATCTGCTGGGGAAGGGTATCTTCAATTCTGATAGGGATGCCTGGAAGTTGCAGTGGAAAGTCGCCAGCTACGAGTTCCACACCCACCCTATCCGCAATTTCGTTCTACATGTCATGGACGTTATCATGGATCGACTCCATCTAATTCATCTAATTCTAGAGGACGCGAGCGAGCGAGCAAGCAAGGTTGCTGCTTGGATTTGCAACAAAAAAAAAAAAAACCATATCAATTTAAGACTATTATTTAACACCTGCCAATTGACTCTCACAATGGGTCTTAGTTTGCTCACTATTGGTCCCTATTAGTTTATTTACTATTCACACTATCTTATATGAAGACAACTATTTGTTTGGGAACTTTAACAAGACAGAGGAATTGTTGGGACGGTCAAAAGTGGCTGGAATGCGGAAAAATTCAAAAAATATTGTAGAAGCGGTGTTTGAGTCATGTTTTTGATGGTGGAAATGGAGTCACCACCATCAAAAACATCTAAGACACCTAAAAATTTGAATTTTAACAACTCTAATTTGGATTTACAAAAATTCTTTGCTCGATTTTATCTAAATATGACCGGAATTTCCATAACTTTCTAGACAACTCCTCAGCTATGCGTTTATTTTGTGGGCCCTTATACCAACGCTACTATTTTACTTACCATTCATCTTATCTCATATAAAGACAATGATTACTTTTCCTCAAGAGATTTCTCAAACATCAATTCCTCTTTTGTCAGTTTGATACCATTCAACCACATCAATTTCTTTCTTTTATATTATATTTTACATTTTTCATTAATATTTTTTATTAAATAATTTATTTAATTTTTAATTAAATATAAATTAAAATATATGCTATTAATTATTTTCAATTAATTATAAAATTAAAAAATTTTGAAAAGTTAAATTTAAGTTTAATTTAATTTATATATTGATAATTTATAATTACATAATATTAATAATTAAGATAATTGATTTAAACATTTTTATATACATTACCAATTCTAAAATACAATAAATAAATAGATAAACAATTTTATATTTTGGTTGACTTAACTCATGGGGTTTGATTTTTTGATCAACATCCCCTTTACATAATACTTCATAAACAAGGTGATTTTGTCAATTATGTTACACTCCATAACAAGGATTTCTCATTGCGTACAATGTGAGGCTAATTTTTTTTTAAATTTTGTTGAATTTTTTTTACTTACTTCAACTTACAACTTTGATTAAATTGCAAGAAATAGATCAAATAAACCATCTATATTATCTATATATTGAAGAGAGAGAGAGAGAGAGAGAGAGAGAGAGAGAGAGAAATCCAAAAAAAATCAAATTCAAATTGATCAATATATTCATTTTAAACTTTCATTTTTTCCTTCTAAATGGAAATTGAGAAATTTGATTATGGCTTAAGTCTTATACTCACATCTCAATTTTCTTTTCACTATTGAACAAATATATCAAAGAGATAAATAAAAAAAATTAATTATTTCTTAGATAATATTTCAGCATTTAATTTTTTTTCTTGTTGTAAAAATAATTTCTACTAATATTGTAAAAAAAATACAAAATGCAATTTAGTATTTTTTTATATTAATTTATTGTTAGGTCTTAAAATTTTGATAAATATTTTCATCTAGTTATTAGAAATCCATGAATGCATTATTAAGAAACCAAGTAATATTAGTAATTGAATACCTCTAGCATAAATTTTAATTTAACCTAAAAAGCGATTGTCATGCCCCTATAGTCACCCACATCAGAGGTTGACATAGCGCACACAGATCGCCCATCACTATATGTGATTCCATACTGCACCTCACTTTTTATATTTCATCAATATTAAAATTCATAAGCTTAACACTTAATTGAAGTATGTAGATAATCATTCCATACAATTATGCCTTAACATAACTAATATGAATATGATATGAACGAAAGTAATCTTATAGAATCAACAACTCAACAAGCCTAGCAGTTGTCAAATATTCATATGTGTCACAAGCATGTGAACTCTTGTCTAGTATAGCAATTTAAAAATTATAAGAACACACAATGCATACAAAGTTATCTCCAACTTTCCTATTTGATTCACATTGATCGCAACTTTGTTATAGATCAAAATTGTTTCACTTGATAGAAATAGTAAGTACTCTTATATGCATGCAATGTATGAAGAGTTAAGAAGTGAAAGAAAGAAATTTAAGTCTAATATTAGAAGTCAAGTGAGTAGAGTTTAAAACTTAATCCATTGCCAAGAAAAGCTAAGGAAAAGAAAAATGTTGATTTATGTTAAAATGAAGTTAGAAAAGTTTATTTAAAGTGTCAAGTTATTCTTTGCATGAGGAAAAGAAAGTTAAATTTTGCATGATTCCATATTTAGAAAGATCAGAGCTTATATACTCATGGTTGGGTCACTTTAATGTGAAATAAGAAGAGAGAATATCAACAACTTGGTGGATGTATATGAGACAATAATTAATGAATAAAATTTATTTATTCAAGAAGAAGCTTCTATACTTGTTTGTCTTGTGTTTGCATGTTTATCTATGCCTCTAATTAACAAGTGGTATCAAAGTAACATTTAGCAAGGTTTCAAAGAACCAAAGGAATTAGGAAGGTCATGAGCTACTTCCACTAAGAGCCTTGGTTATTGTGAGTAGCCCGCAAATCAAAGTTTTCATCCATTGGTCCATAAGTAGAAACTAGAGCTCGTTAAGATATTGTAAACCCAACTACTAAAATATTAGGGTGAGTAGCCTATAGAGGCACCACCATATCAAGAGGAAACAGCCACAACCACTAACCAAAGAAAGAGTCTCCATCGTAAGCTGTAGCCATGAGCCTCCATAAGAATTTTTGTAGAAGAGCTTAGCAAAGTTGCTAGTAGTTGTTGGGAGCCACCGTTAAAGTGAAGGTTAAAATGTTTAGTTTTAAATATAATCAAGTGCATGTGACATTAATTTCTAGAAGGTTGACACAATAAGGAAAGAAGACAAAAGACAAAAGAAATATGACAGCCATGGCTCACAAAGCAAGACTGAAGCAAAATGAGAAAATAAATAGAAAGGAAAAGCCAAAGTATTTCAAAGAGCTCATAGAGCTTCTTTCCATAATCAGGCCATCTAAAAGACAAGTAGATGGAGTACAACAATTCGAGGATGAATGGATCAAGATAGATCTAGTAACATTTGCAAAATTTATTGGTAATTTTTTTAATTTTTGGGAATTGTCAAAATGAAAAAAAAAACTTTCGATGTAAAAAGTTGATTTACTATCAGTCTAATAACCCATATGATGAAGTATGTGATGCCTTAGTATTGGATCTTATAAAACATGCATTAGATGAGAAGTCCTTACGCAAGGTAGCAAAAGCTACATCTTCCTAGGAAGCATAGAAGACCTTGGAAGTAGAATTTGGTATAAAGGAAAGTGACACAAAGCAACAAATTCTTTTACAATCTCTTGAAGAGTAAATAGAAATTCAAATAGAGTAAATGATAGAAAGACTCTAGGAGGAAAACAAATCTTGGAGAATCCCACTCAAATGTGGATGATGGTCATAAAAACTATAAAAGTGAAACCCATCATGCAGACATGCATATGAATGAAGAAGACATGGAAACTACTGCAGAGTGAGAAGTTGATGTCTCTACATGTGAAGTAGACCAATAACATATAGATGTTTGAGAACCCCGCTGTAACATGGATGGTGAAGATGATGGTGAATCTCACTATGACGAGACACATGTGGATGGTGACTGCAAAGTGAGTTGTGAATTGATGGATCCAACAATAGACCTTATTGATGATGGTGAAGCTTCCAATAAAGAAGTGAATAACATGTGTGGTCTAGTTGGTATGATTGTAGTTGATGATGACCTATTTGCATCAAAGTTTGAGGAATTTAAGTTTGAGAATAACAAAGACAACTTTTCATATGAAATAATGGTTTTTAGAGTTGAAAGTGCATATCTCATGAATCCATCAACAAATGATGAATTTGGTGAAGTTGAAATTGTTAATGAGCACATGCATTCTTAGATATCTCACCATGGAGTGGATGAAAATTATGTCAATGAAATTTGTGGTCTCTTTTTTGAAACAAGGAATGGTTGTGGAAATTGGAAAGTGCCATGTTTAATGAAGAACTGAACCTTGAAGCTACCACTATAGCAACAAGTTATGAAGAAATAGTTATAATTTCTCTTGTTGCAGCACATGATCTAGCAGCAATTGATGATTAAGAAGAGGATAAAGTTATTCATGAGCTTTTGATGAGAATATCCACTAACAACATAACAGTCAAAGATAGCCTCAATGTAGTTGAAGATGCAAATAATAAAGAAGAAGTAGAGAAATATATCACTACAAAGCATAATGAAGATGTTTTTAACATTGATTTTGAGTGTGCAAGTAGACAAGACAACAATCTAGTTATAGTTATAGATGAAAGATAAGATCAAGAAAACGATGTAGGAAACATGGAAGTTTCTGAAGACAAAGAAGAAAGCATTGAAACAACCTTTCAACAATGGAATCAAGAAGAGATAAAATTATACTATCAAGAAATATGGCAAAAGAAGATCAAGATTATGAATGGGAAGAAGCATGGAAATTAAGTTCATAGTTTGAACATGAAAAGTTATGGTGGTAGTCCATGAGTGAATTAATCTTTCGAGAGGAAGCTGTAAAATATAGGATTTGAAATCCTAAAATCTTTTTTAGAATAAATATAAAATAAGTCAAAAAAGTTGTAGTAGCAGCAAGTGAATAAATATGGAGCTTACATCAAGAAAGTGAAACTGAAAATGAAGTTTTTTCAAGGATATAAAATATGGAAGAAATGAAAAGGAAAAATTTGCATTGTAAAAAACTTCTTCAGTCAATTTTTTATTACAAGTGTAGCATGCATAGTTGAGTCATGATTAAGTTAAGGTTCAGTCATATGGTCGTAATTAAGGGGGGTTTTTAGAAACAATAATTACTCTTGTTTGCATGCAATGCATGAAGAGTAGAGTTAAGATTAGGAAAGCAATTCGAGTCTAATATTAGAAGTCATGTGAGCTAGAGTTAGAAGGTTAATGCTTTGTCTAGAAAATTTGATTGAAGAAAAATAAAAATGTTGAGTTAAGTTAAAGGAAAGTAAAAAAAATTTAGTTAAAGTGTGAAGTATTAGTTTGCACGAGGAAAGGAAAGTTAGAATTTGCAAGGTTCCATATTTAAAAGGTTAGGTGTTTATATACATACAGTTAGGCCATTGTAATATGAATCAACAAGAGAGAATAGTCGTAGCTCAGTGGATGTATATGAGAGAATAATTAATGAATATATTATTTATTCAACAAAAATCTTGTGTATTTATTTGTCTTGTGTTTGCATGCTTATCTTTGCCTCTATCTAACAAGAAATTTTCTCCCTACACTTTCTCATGTAAGAAAATTATGTCATGACTTGTGTAATGATCCATCCAATCATGTTAGACATTAGGTGATTACACACTATCCAAACCCATATAAATTTATGCATTTCCCCTCCAAATCCTTCTCGAGCTCTTCATATCATGTTAGCAATTATAATCAAAATGGTACTTGGTCAAATGCTTGTTGCCTTAACCAACTCTCTTGCCTCATTTACAAGAAATTGTTTTAAATTGAATAAGGTTGCATACTTCCATTTTGAATGGGTCAATGTTCCATATTACATATTTTTCCCAAATGATAGTTCGGCCCAACCCTTTTCTACAGTCATTTGTGTTCCTTCGTGCTCACCTGACTCATGTTTTATCCCACCATGTCCACTCCCAATGATTCAACTCATTCTAATGGGTTTCTCTCTACATGCTTGCATGTTACCCTCATTCATTCATCCCATGTGCTACATATTACCCTTGTCTTCAGACTAGTTCAATCATCTTTTGCAAGCCCCTTGATGCTTCGCATGCCATAAAAAGTCAAACAAATATCTAATGATTGTGCGTGTTAGTATTCCATCATATTTTTATTGCACTGATTTACATAATATGGTTATTCTAAGTATCTTCCCTATCAGGATAGGTTCGTAAATCTGAATCAAATTATATTTTTGATTAAGAGAGAATATGAATATATACAAGGGGAGGGAGACTATTGGGTTTCATCTCCTAATGTCTTTTTGTGTTCTAACTTCTTTTATTTTTTGATATTTAGAATATTTACATAAGTTTTCCTAATCCCGAAGACTAGGTGTCAACATTTTCCCCCCTTAATCTGAAGGGATGTTGGTGAGTCTAGGCATGATTCTAAATATTTCAAACTTTCCCTTCCAAGTGTTGTGGGGAAGATGCCTACAGTATATCATTTGTGGAACAATGCCATAGGTGGATTGTTTTTAGATCAACATGATGTCAAATAAGATGGTATTTTGTATTTGTGTGTTTCATTTGATCATGGAACTTTGAGTTCTTAGCCAACTTTATTGCATGTGTTTTCAATCAAAGGAGGTGTTGAATGTACTTGTTTCTCCTGCAAATCTTCCAGAATTTTCCTAAGCCACACAATTTTATTTGTTGCTTCAGTTGTTGCCACATATTTTGCATCAAATGTGGAATCTACTGGAACTAACTATTTACGTGACCTCCAGGAGACAACTCCTAATCCAAGGCTCATAACATAACCTGAAGTAGATACTTCGGTTTCTTTATCTCCGTCAATGTATAAATCAAAGTATCCAATCAAGATGAAGTCACCCACTTGTCTATACTTGAGTCCAAAGTCTTGAGTTCCCTTCAAGTACTTTAGAACTCCTTTTGTAGCAGACTAATCATGCTCATAAGGCTTTTTCATAAACATGGGGAAGATTCCAACAAAAAAAATGAAATGTTTGGTATGGTAGTAGTCAGGTGGTTAAGACTTCCTATGAGCTATCTATACTTTGTTGCATCCTCAAATTATTTTCCTTCAATGGATGCGAGCTTTAAATTATGTTCCATTAGAGTAGTTAAAGGATTGCACTCAGCCATACTAAAAATGTTCGACATATGTCCAATGTACTTCTTCTAAGAGATGAATATAAACTTCAAATGTTGGGTTACTTCAATACCAAGATAGTAGGGAACATAGCCCAAATCTGTCATTTGAAAACCTTTCCTCAATTCTTTCTTTATGGATGCAATGCAGTTCTGATTGTTCCCTATCATCAAAATATCATCTACATATACCACAAGATACACAACTACTTTTCTAACTTTCTTGAAAAAAAAAATCATCATGAAGATCATAATGTTTGAAATTGAGTTTTAGAAGATTCTCAATCAATTTCTCGTACCAAGGTCAAGGTTCGTACTTGAGGCCATACAAGGGTTTTACAATCTTGCAAGCTTTGTGTTCCTAAACCTTCACAATAAATCTTTTTGGTTGGGACATAAAAACATCTCTTTCATATATCCAGTGAAGAAAATAGTTATTACATCCATTTGGTGGACTTTCCAACCGTTCTAATATGCCAATGAACCATTATAGAAGCAGCATTATAGATGGGAGCAATCTATATGAACTTAATGCACCATTACAGAAGCTTACAAGACATTATGGTTAGGAACTTTATTTCCTTAGGTTCTAGGACTATAATTAATTTTACCATCCAAATGAATCTACATAAGAACCAATATGATTTTTCATAACCATCACCCTTCATAAAGATCCTGGAACTACTATAACCATATCATTGGTTGGATTTTTCACTAAGATAAAACTTGATGAACATGTTTGGCTAATTACGCCCACGCTCCCCCACTTGAACTAAAATTCAAGCATAACATATGCCAATTATTTTACTTGTATTGCCACCACCATTTTTTTTTCACTACTAATTTACCCCAAATTACTAAGAAAATCTTGTCCTTTCAAGTCAAAATTAGGAGAAAATTTCGGGAATACCTCTAGGCTTTTAAGATTCATAAGGGGATTGATTTGGATTGGGTCCACTTTTCTTAGAGTGTAGCATGTCTACTAATTGACCTTCCTCTAGCTCAAATAATGAGAACACATTACCAAGTGTTTCTTCCTCTTCTTCCTTTGTGATGATGTATTCTTCATAGGCTAATAAAAGTCTTACAAATTGAGGCTTCCTTTAGGACAATCATCCTTTCATTAAAAAAGGAGTACAAATATATGGATATATGACTCAATTAACCTCAGTGTTAGACAATATCAATGACAACAAAGGCATCCAGACAAAAAATGTCAACCAAGACACTTACGTACATAATATCATTAGCTAAAAAACTTGGAATATAGAGAAAAATGCAAAGAAGCTCAGACCTCAATATTTTGATATAGTAAAACCATGAATATATAATTGAAATGATGCAAACCAAAATATATACTATTTGTATGCTAACAGGAAGGACAAAATTAATGAATTATCAAGAAAAGTGTGTTGATTGGGCTAGTTGAATATCACTAGCGATATGGAATTTTCTCCTTCTCAGAAGTTGTCGGCCTTTTTTCTCCTCAAAAAGGAGTCCTTCCTCCAATTGTATGGTTTTTTTGGGGAGAAAGTTCACTTGTTGGTTCCACTCCCTCAAAACATGTTGGAAGAAAATATTTTAAAATATACCTTTTATGAAGAAGATATGTTCCATCTAGTACTTTAGGGAAAGGACCCTCATATGACCCTTTCTCGACAACCATTCCAGCACACACATGGATTCCATGTAGACATGAAGAGAGGTAATATTCAGTGAAGTTGCAAAATATAAAAGGACTCGTGAAAAAACACCTCTATTCTAATGTTTCACCCAATAATAGAATTCAAACAAATATGGTGAGGCACATTGTGAGGAAGGAGAAAAATGGCACCCTCTCCACAAACCCTGGATTGATACGCTTCGTCAAATAAGCCAACATTTGAAAATAGTCGACCGGTAGGAAAGGGAAAGGATAAAATTCATGGATCCTTCCAAGGCTTTACATAATAGGATAATAGACCCATGATCTAGGCTAGGATGCCATTGATTTCTATATGTTTTCCCTCAAGGATGAATCTATTTATGAATTTCCAGACACCTGATGCAATAAACATGGGTAAGGCTTTGTAAATGCCCATTTTTTTCTCCCACCAAATATGGAATTGATCAAGAGGAACCAATGGGCCATTATCTAGGATGTTTAATAACCCAAGGGATTTTGACCACAGAGTTATGTAAAATTCACGCATAAAATATAAATGATTAACTATTTAGGAGTCCTTTAAGAAAAGGACATGAACATTTGGCCCTAAAGATACTTTTTGCAATAGAAGGTCCCAAGCTTGAATTTGAGTTTCTAACGCCTGCCAAATAAAACACTTCAATTTTAGTGCTATAGACCAATCCCATATTTTCTAGTGCCACCAATTTATCATTTACGGAGGAGAGTGATCACATATGGAATTGTAGGAATGATGAGCATTAATTTGTCCAAATGAGGAATTCCAAGCGCAAAAGATATAATCATCCTCCTCATTTAGAGTAAGACCACTGAGAATAATATTTTTTGTGAATAAGACACAAATCTAGAGCACTTTTCCACCTTCAAGAAAGAGGATGCTATGAGGAAGACATAAGATCATGGCATAATATAAAAAAGCTATGAGAGTTGAGATGATCGATGAGATCATAAGATAAATGGAAGAAAAAAAGAACCCTATAATATGAAATGACCCCAATTTGACCTACCTCCCATTACCTACTTTCCACATCATCCATTTATTGATCCAGGATATAATGGCCATCATTCCCCTCCAAATTTTCAATCCTAAAATGTGTTTCAGTGGTCTAAAGGACTAGATCCAATCCTGAACAAGTTGGTTGTGTAAGTATTTTTCCAAAAGTATGTTGCTCCAAATATTGTCCCTTGTGATTACCTGCCATGCACTTTTCATGGCCAATGCAAGACTGAACCAGTGGAGGTTCTTGAATCCCAAACAACCATGGTTCTTTGATTGGGAAATAATTTCCCTCTTGAACAAATGAAGATATATGAAACCTATTTTGTCATTCCATAAGAAATTACTCACATATTGTTGAATATTGTGAATGGTAGACTTTGCAATCTTTGGAAGAGAAAACCAGTACATGGTGATTCTTATCCAAAACTTATTTAATCAGAGTCATTCAACCACCAATTGAATCCATCTATAGCACCAATTGTTAACTTTTCCTTCAATCCTCTTTATTAACTAGTTCCAATACTCCACATGATAGTAGTTTGGATTGAGAAAAAAATTCCAAGTATAGAAGACCATGATCCCAGGGAGTCATCTTATATGGCAGCATTGATTGAATATTCTAGATAGTCTTCTTAGGTACATTATTATAAAAGAAAGTAGGCTTATGTTGATTGATCAACATGCCCGAGGACGAAAAATAGACTAGGAAAATTCTTCTAAATATTTTCCATTAGGGATTTTGAGATTTTAAATAAGCCAAACCCTTTATATTTCTAGAATTGCCCATTTTTGCAAGAATTTGATATGCTTAGCATATTGTTTCAAGGAAGTTGTACTTGAAATTTTAATTCAAAGGTGGTTAGGGTATCTTCCTAATTCTATCAAAAAAGGTTCTCTAAGAAGGGGTTAAGACTCAATGAGACTATGGAACATGAAGAATGATTCTTAGTTGAAAACATAACATGAAAATCACTCCAAATCCTTTATATCTATCGAAACAATACTATGTCATATTTTTGTAAGTTATTATTCTAAAATTTGGTATCTTTAATATACAACTATACAGGTGAGAAGATCTATTCAGAAGGATATAAGACAAACACTTCTTTGCTATTAAACCAACAAACTACATTAAGGGATATGAGTTGCCTCTTAGATAGTAGGAAGGCTTAGTCAAAATCAGAAAATTCAAGATCAGGATAATAGGTGGACAAAACAATGTCAAACCATATTGAAATCATAACATATTTCAAATCCCAAGTTTAGGCTATTTGGTAATCAATCAGTCCCTTGCTGTCAATGAAATTCATAAAATATTAAAATAGGGTTAACCAATGGTTTTCTTACATTTCAAACAAGAGAAATAGTGAAACATGTATTTCACAATTGTGGAGTTCATTGATTGTTCTAGACATGGACCACTTTAGAACAAGAAAACTTCATGCTTGGTTAGCTCACCTATAACGTGACAATTTCAAGGGTTTTCTTACATTGAAAACATAGGAAACAATGAAGCATGTATTTTACAGTTCTAGAGTTGTTATGCAGTATAGGTATGGACCACTTTGGAATAAGTAAACTTCATGGTTGGTCAACTCATCTAGAAGGTGGCAATTTCAAGACATTTATGGATTTTCAAATAACATGGCAAAGAAATATAAAGCATGATTTTGCTCACAGGTATCACTTTTCTATGAATAAGGTAACGTATGGAATGTTTTAGTGTTGCATCAACCAACCTTTTCCTTGTAGAATTGACAGAGTCTAAATTTTATATAGCTACAAAAGTTGCAACCAAAATGATTCTGTATAGAAATAATATGGATTCTATGGAGTTTGGTACCAAGGTGGATATGTTGGCCATGCTTACCTATATCTGGAGAAAGAAAATTACAGTATCCCCTTGCTAATTAATGATTTCATCAGTTTAATTATATTGTTCTTTATTACGAGAAAGAATTTACCATTACCATAATTATCAGAGTTGATCATTTTATTTTGAACCCACCAATTCAAAAAAAAAAAAACCATTTTGGCCAGAAAACATCATGAGCCAACTCTCTGAACTCATTGGTTGTATACAACATCTGACATATGTGCCAATTTTTCCACCAATAATGGGTCTAGACCCTAAACCCTAGCCTTATTCTATTTAAATACACCATCCATTTCCCCTCCTAACCTGCCTCTCTTTTATAATTAAACATTTACTAGCATATGAAGAATTTGGACTTGTAGGAAAGAACACTTATTTTGAGTAATATTGGCCATGATTAGTGAAGATTTTGGTGGATAAATTTATCTACTTTAACAGTCTACAATTTTTCAACAATCTTGGAGGAGATTTGATAGTGGATTCCTATGCCCATTTAAATATATCTAAAAACCTTCTAACCTCATCTCTTAGACCATATATGTGTCAGGTTCTTTGTAACCAACCTTGACATCTCATAAAATATGCAAATATTTTTGTAATCACAGTCATCGGGCATGAATATGGATGTTCACATAGTCAAGGTACAAGAATGTATATAATGTAAATAAAACCTTATACTATGTGGTCAATGTAAATATTTGTTTCAGTAATTTGATATGTGTGTTGATATATGTACCTTACGAATTACATACATTAATGGAATATATCTTTAATTGCAATAGTGGGAATTCACCATTCTCTCTTAATGTATATAACCCGTGAGTGATTTGACCACAACACATATATATGCAGATTTCGAAATGTATTATGGTACCTTGAATTTCATTTCATTTATGGTTGTAAAATATGAAACAACCACCCTTGTCATCATAGTTTATAATTCACTGCTTCAATAACAATACTTTTTTTTCCATATCAACATTCCTTTGGTATGGTTCAAGGCACATAGGTTTCAAATCCCCTCTCTCATGAGTACCAATCTTAATTCTTACTAAGGAAAATGGTGGTAAAAAGGAAATTAGAAGTTATTTAATCGATGCTATGGGAAATCACAATGAAAAAAATGATAATATGGTTTCCTATGATTTTGTTTGGATTACCAACATCATACCTACAAATCACTACCCACTATCCATTTGAACAAGAGAGGAAGAGGGCATTCAAGGGGAGGGGGCCTCGGAACAAAGATGAGGGGGTAGTCGAACAAACAATTTGAAACAGGGAGGACCTAGAGAGAGACTTCAAGAGAGGGATATTTTGCATAATTAGAGCACGTGGAAAAAGTGAGAAGGGTCACACCTGGCAGGATCAAGAAGGAGACTTGTAAAAGGGGTAGATAGAAAATAAATGCCAACGATGGAGAAGGGTTAGAAGGAATAAAAATCAAGGAGATAGAAAAAGGGCCTAACAAATTTGAAGTGAGGGGAAACAATAGAAAAGGGAAACATGTGAGGATGAAGGGGATAGGGAAGAGAAGGAAGGAACATGAAGAACATGGTTAGTAAGACAGAGAGGATTTGAATAGATGTTAGCAACTGAGGTACAAATATGGAAGACTTGTCGCACAAGAATAAGGTATAGCTTGGCTGAAAAGGAGTCGGCAAGGATATAATCAAATTAGTAGCATCATAGGTTAGTACCATAAAACTATAGATGATTCATTTTATCTCAATAAACACTTATAGTCTTTATTATTGTGTTTGATAGTTAATGGAAGGATTTAGCATCCTCGAGTCTTTTTGTTGTGAGAAATTATTGCTGACTATGCGCCTACAATTACTATCTATGTTGGAATTTAGAATTTTTTCTGTGAATTTTCATAAAAGGCCAACCCATAATACCCCTGTTATTTTCAAATGTGTTAGAATTTCGAATCTATGGTCACATCTGTAGTTCTAAGTCATAGGAAAAATTTGAGATAGACCCATTTTTGTCCAAGTTCACTGACCCTTTTATTAACTCCATCATTACGTCTCTCGGAATCCTCCTTGGTTAGCCTGTAAGAACCATGTGACAAAATCACTTTATAGTGATAACTCGGAAGAGGTTAGTGAAGTAAGCTCAGGGTGGGGAAAAGACTCTGAAATCCCATAATAGAGGTAGGGTGGAGAGCCATGTCTCTGGAATCCCAGATGCCTAAAGGGTGGACGCATTGATCTCTAGACACCCCTTTCTAATAAAAGGGTGTAGATATTGACCTTTGGAGTCCTTGGTTGTCTATACATCCCTGGAACCCCTTACCAACTATGGATAGGGATATGCCTAAAGGGTGGAGGCATTGATATCTCAAGCCCCTTTCTGATTAAAGGGTGGAGACATTGACCTATGGATTCCCTGGCTATACATTGGTTGGTATACATCCATGAAATCCATTACCGACTATGGGTGGGGATATATATATCATTGGAGTCCCACAAAGTTCTTTGGAAATTTTTTATTCTAACATCCTGGAGGTGGGACAACCTCTCGAATCCCTAGCCTAAAGATTGGGACTGGCTTCACTCTAGGGAGTGACACTTGTGCACAAGTAGATGTCAATGGTTGGTAGGTGATTAGGAAACCTATCCCTGTGCCCATTTCGAGCAGGGAAAATTTTAAGGATGAAAATTTGTCTTAAAGTTCAGAGATCCTAGAAAATCTTACTAGTCACCAAATTACAAATTATAAAATGTTTGTTGATACCTTTGTAAAAAAAATCAAATTTCTAATAGTTTTATATGTAGTCTTTCTACAATTTTGGCAATTTTTAAGGTGAAATAATTTTATACTATAAAATCTAGGAAAATTATGTTTAGAAAAAGATGGAAATTAGCGAATATTTTTTTTGGAAAAACCATGGAAAATTAGCCCACTTGTGAATATTAGCCCTTAAAATTTTCCATGATTTTGAGGTGTTTCAATTTCCAAGGTGGTAGAGAAGCGTGAAAATCCCTGTGTTATGTATAACCATAGTCCTTAACTATTGCCCATAATGAGGAACCACGATGCCTACCTACCGAAATGTTTGATAACCAAGAATATTGTGGTATTCCATGACCACAAACAACAATCTCAGCTAGTAAGATAAATCATAATCATAACGAGATGATGTTTGATCATACCTAAATGTATAACTATATCTATATAGATGTTATGTGATTCATATATGCTTATGTATGGACACTAGGTGAAGCAGGGTTAATCCTTAATGGATATAACCTAGGAGGGTTTTTCCTTGTAACTGTAATTCTTAGACCTTATGGTTATTAATTGTACATGTCGTTGACACCTCTTGAGGTTTATCAACACAAGCTATCCTATGCCCAATTTTGCATTGTGGCATGTTGGTAAACTTCCCAAGGAAAAGAGTGATGGACATTTCTCATCATAACTTGGTTCTTCCCAGATTTCCATTCACAAACCTGTATGGGTGCCTCTAGCTCCTAAAGTGTTTTATATAATGGTGTTGCACATTAATTAAATAAAATATTTGATAGGGAGAAAATGACCAAATTCTTAGGAAATTAACCATCATTTGTAGTAATTATTGTAGGGTGGCCTGTTGTGGCTCCTTTTCCTAATGGGATTTGAATGAGGGCATGAAGTCCTAAGTAGCTTAAAAAAATATCTCACAAATGCCTTAAGATATGAGACTCCAATACATGTAGTTTTCAAGTGTTGTAGGCATACAAATATGGCATTTCCGATTTTGATTTTACTTTCACTAATAGTACTTTGATACTATGAATGCCTCAAGGTGAATAGATGTAAAAGGGTAGGGAATTGACATAGAAAAGTATGTGAATGGCATTGTTCACTATTGCATGGTTTCTATCACTGATATCTTTACATAATTCATTGTACTATTTGTAACTTTAGGTTGCACTCTTACAAGTGGCTCATTGATACATAACTCATCTTAGGTTGTTGATTCTTCCCTGTAACAATTGCTCATTATTGATGTTAAAAATGTCTCAAGGAAAAAACGATACATAACATAATATATTAAGTCAATGTAATGGTGGAGTTGTTGATGTTTGTATGCATCGTAGTTGGGAATCCAAATAATCTTGGGCAATAAATTTAGGTGTTGCTAAGAGAATGATCCTGACTTGATTAGTGTGAATTGGACAGGGAGGAGATTTTGAAGGGTCGAGGGGGTGGTGGGTGATGTGCAATTATGATTAAGCAAGTAAAAAAGACCACTTTGATATTGTGAGGAATGTCATTTGTACATTATTGAGCAGAACAACTAATTCTTTGTGAATAAGTATGGACATTGACAAGTTGATGTGTGACAACATTAGATTGGTGATGTGTCTTGATTTATTTACATGCTTTATATGTTGATATCATTGTTACACAAATTGGTTGAATTGTTGAGTACTCCTGAGGAAAATAAAATGGGCCAAACTAACTTGTTGGTGCTTCAAACTCATTGACAATGAGTTCTAGATGCAGGTACTCATAGGTGAAACTCAAACCCACTAGTACTTGCTAATTTTTTCATGAATAGGTGATTTTGATTTGAAAGCCTACCAATTAACTTGGCGGGTCCATTTATAATTTCATATGAATCAAACAAGATAAAACTTTCTATTATACTAAAGAAAATTATTTGTGACCTATTTCTAAATCTTTAGATAATTCAGATTGTTTAGTGTTGAGTTTGTTTGTTGAGTCAGGTTCTGTAACACATAGATATTAGTTAATTAATTGACAAGAGGGAAGTAATTATTATGTCTTTTTTTTCAATACATTGTGGCATTTGTTACAACCTGCCATCATATTACTCCCTTGATATCACGGAAGAATGCCCTATGATATCACCTCTCATGTTGGGTTGTGGTTTCAACATATTTGATAATGCCAAATCTTTTTGGTTATTTTATTGTACAGAAATCAAATATTAGGTATGTTGATTTCATTGATGGCTCTCTATTACATATTCCTTAGTTCCTATAGATTAAATTGTTGATAAATTTGAAAATAGGCTCCAAGTTTGAATTATATTACTTTTACCATCTTGGTTGTGATTCAGTATGACTTCCCACAAATCCAAATGATATGGAGTTGAAACCATAGTCTTTTAAAATCCTCCCTTGAAAGTTGCAACCTCTTAAAATGGTCTTCTCATTATACAGGAATATATTTATATGGAAAAAAATTACAAGAAAAGGTTAAAATATTTTGAAAAATTCTTTACCTTTAAGGGCCCTAATTCTAATAGAAAATTAGAGAAAAGAAACAATTAGGTTTATTGTTCCATCTATATTCTAAAATACAAAAAATGTAGCAACTCTATCTTTCATTGATTTAAGCACAGTTCAAAGGAGATCGCCACGGCCCACAATTGAACATGTTGTTTACTATTTATAATTATAATTATATATATTATAATATTGGGGGGCAGGGAGAGACTTCTTTGACCAATTCTCCTAGATGTACAAATATAAAATATGAACATTGGTGGAAGGATATTTTTTGTTCAATTCAACTCTACAAGACAAAATATAGAGGATAAAACACATATATGATAAATATTTGGACAAGGTCCATTTGATCAAGTTTCATAGTTTCTTCTTCTAGGAATAAATTGTCCCTAATTAATATTTTTTGCTTAGATTTGGGAATTAGTACTCAAATGTTGATTAGTACAAACACTTAGATTGGGTGGCTAAAAATCCTTTACATGCCACCAAGTAAGTTATGTTTTGACATTGTCCAGTAGATCAAGCAACATATATACAAGAAAAGGAGGTTGAAAATGAGGAATGGTGGTGTGTTGATGTGTGAATAAGACTGATTCCTTCAAATGTTGATTCTCATGTAGCTTGATGTAATTGACATTCACCAAATCATCGATAGCAAGATGAAGTGGAATATTCATTTTGAAGGCATATGGAGTAGCCTGTCACATGGTGGTATGTTGCTCATACTCGATTGGCTTGAGGTTGTGATTTGGTTGATTTTTGAACATTTTCCTATGAAAATGGTGCTAAAATGTGTTGCCAACCTAAAAATGAGGAGGTATTTGATGTCCTTCATATAATGCCTTGTACTTGGCTTGTGTTTACTAAAGTATTTCATAGAATTTGTTGTAATTTTTCGCCAAGTTTTGCCCAAAGGAAGAAACATTATCTTGCTTATTTTGTTGGTGGGCTTTGCATGCTACAAGGAGAGAAAATGGAAGCTTATAAGAGGAAGGAGGTTAGAAGCCATAACAAACCTCAAATTGGGATTGCTCAATGGAGACAAGATTTGGTCTGTTGTATTTGTGCTGCAAAGTGTGCATGCAATTATCCCATTGTTTGTTTTGTTTGTGATAAATGTAGAAAGCATGGCCCAAGGTCCTTTGATCAGTCTTGCAAGAATTACCCCTCACTGACCTGGTCTGGAGACCGAAATCTCACTCTGGATGGGATAGTTTCCGAAGCGCCATGTAATCCATTCTTTGAAAATTCAAAACCATGCTTCCTACAATTATGGAACTGTGATGGTTCCATACATGGTTTGGCATGTGATTCTGACATGCTTCCCACTATGGTGGTGAAAGGAGGAGATAATAGTAGATAAATTCACTACTTTATTTATCGTAGATGGTAGATTATCATTTTGAATTTGGACCTTTTAGTCTTCCTACTTCTGAGTAGATGGCTTGTTTTGTAATTATTAATATTTGGTCATGTTGATAGTTGCTAGATAAACTATTTCAATGATTTAATGGTCTACTTTCTATGATATGCTTCAAAATTTTGATGTTCGTTTGTAATTTGCTAGAATTTAAATGGTTTATGATTGAATAATTAATGATTAATGTACTACGGTTTCCATTTCTATCTTGGTTTATGTTCATATATGAATGTTTTCATATATGCTGCAATTAATTTGGCAGTATAGATGTTGTTTTTAATATAAATGCTATCTGATATTTTTTTTAATATATATATAATATATATATATATTAATATATATTATATATATTATTGATAGATATTTGCAAGCTTCTTGGACACTTCACTTTTGAGGGATTTTAGAAGATGATGCTCCTAATGCTTTGCTTCTAAAAAATGCTCCCACTTCGTGCAATCTTGCTTTTGATTATCTTAGTTTTTTTGTTAGTTTGGGGATGGAATGAGGTGGAAAACCCCAATTGACAACCAAGAAGCTTCCATAATGTCTTATATATGTACCTCATAAATCGAGAGTCATTCTCTAAAATAATGGGCAACATGTTTTGCATCATTTTGCCTTGAAACTTGTTTTGCTGTTGTCATTTACAAAAGTTGCTCTAGCGAGAACTTGCTTTATTGAAAATATTGCTCTTAGATCTTCTCTGCCAAGAGTTGAATGGTACAGGGGTCTTGTGACCTGTCTAAGTCTCTAGAGTTATGAAGAGTCCTGATGCATTATTAAAACAAATGTTATGTTGGTTTATAGTAGTTTTCATCTATGATAAGGTACATTTCCTTCAAATATATGGTACATGCAACAAGAATATGTGGTTGGAAAAAATACTAGTGGGATTGCAGGTCATGAAAACGTATTGTGACTTGAGAAAATCTGCAGAAGAATGAAAAATGGAGAAGGAAACTTCGAGTGACAAGGTGTTACCTATGTTAATTACATACAAATAGGATGAGTGGGTACCAATGCATTGTGGATGTCTTAAGCATCTCGGAGTTGAGAGTTCAAGGAAAAGTGGATGTGCGAGTTCTTGTGGAAGTAAATTGTTTCTATCAAAAAGCCCTAAAACTAGGCTCTATACCACCAGATATGACGATAATTTATAACAATGTAATACAAACATACATAAGAAGGAAGAATGAAATTACTATGAATATCGTATATCAGATAAAGTAAAAATATAACACATTTGTACAAGGTTCAATAGATTTAGTCTACATTAATCATAATCTTTGGATAAGAATGAACTATTTGATGCTTTACAAGATATGACAAAAGGAAAATCTCTAGGTATGAAACTCCCTTGTGAATTCTATAGGGAGTTTTGGTTTGTGACTAGTAATAATTTTTTAATGATGTGTCAAAGAGCATTGATAACAGAACATATGGGGGAGCATGTCAATGTTGACCCCATGATCAATCAAGTTAATCCCAAGGGGGGAAAAGAGGCATGGTGGCAGGGTGGAGATTAATTAGTATTACCTTTCTTAATTTTTCTCCAATATATCAAGTAGATCACTACCCAATAAAAATACTTATTTAAGGATTGTACAATATGAGCAAAAAAAGCTTCATTTACAGTTGAGTCATGCTCAACAATCTTATTACAGCCTGTGAAAGGTGAATTTTCAAGAGAAAGTTTACAAATGGTGTTTTTCCCTGAAGATGCACAAAACAACAATCAATAATCACTCACATTATAAGGAAATCCTAACCCAGTAGCAATTATGAATGTAACAAAGTAGATTGTTGGAATTTCACACATGTTGTACACTTATTTGTGAGTTATATATAGGATTGAAAAATTATTGGAGATGATAATACAATTTTATAATAAAATATACAAGGTTAGGTGAATGATTATTTTTTAGTAAGTCATCTATAGATACTTACAACAAAAAATGTGGAATGTAAAACACAAGGTTACACTGCTTGTTACATGATTTGCAGGAGTACCCTTTTTGCATGTGTATTGACCTACACTTTTGTTTAATTTACTGTAGAAGCATACATTTCATATGTGAGCTTACCTTACCTTGATAGCTATTATAAATTGGGTTGGAATGAATGATGATAATAACACTCAAACAAGGAAGGTTATCTTTAGTTTGAGAGGGAATTTGGACTCTCATTTAGATATTTTTCTACTGGAAATCAAGGTACTACCTGTAGAATTTGGGACACTTTAACTTAAACTTTTCTATAGCATTCCTTAGGTGTAGTGTGGTTATTGATAATTCATCATATGGTTGTCTTAGATGCAAAGACAAAATATGATCAATGTCAAGAGAGCGATATTTTAGGTGAAAGCACTGGCATATTATTAAGTCCAGACACAGAGGACATCTATGACTTGGATTATATATAAGTATGCTTGCATGAGTTTTCATCCTATTATGACATTTTTAGTTGTCTTTGGTTTATATAATCTCCATTTTCTAGCAAAATCACTTGATTTTGATGTTTTGGATTGAATCCCTATCCACTACGAACTTTTTTTCATTTTTACTTGTTCCCATGTTGTTCCCCATTTCTTGTTATGTCCTTAGAGTGTAGGACTATGAGGTGAGTTTGTCTTGAGGGTATCGACAAATTGAAACACATATGTCTAAATTTGATGCAATCTTGTACATCCACTCCTTTCCCCTCCTGCACAATGAATATTATGCCTCTAGACTTTCATGTTTGAGTCTTTCATTGGAGATGTTATTTTCTCTTCTTTGAGTAAACAAAGCTGTTATATTTTTAACATTTCTAATGGGTGGATGGGAGGGAAACTTTGCACTTTCATGAATTCACTATTCCTGATTGGTCTCCTTAACACCCTATAACTACAACTTCATATGCTTATATAATTGTTAAATTACTTTGAACTTGTTGGTAGTTTATATTACTATCGTCAGAAATGACAAAATTGCAAGTGCTACGCTTTAAAAGAAAAGATTGGTTATTGCAATTCCAAAAATCTTATGTCTTCAACTAATGTGTGTGTCTTCCTGTCTCCATCATAGATGATCAATTTTTTAAATTTAAAAGATTCTTTTCTTCATTATTTTGATTCCCATGATAAACCTCTAGTTGATTACATTAATATTCTGCTTTTGTTGTTGATTGAATTCCTCCTTGGATATTTACATCAATGAGTTGATGTGTACTGCATTTGAACATCTATTTTTTGTTCATGGTATTTAATGTTTTTCATCGGAGCTACTAGCACACTATATCCTAGACATGTATGGTGATTGGTTTGTGGGTGACATTATTGGATGGATTGACAATGGGAGGAGGGGTGAGCATCTTTTTCCCTGAGATGTTTCATGTGGAAACAAACAAGACCGTATGTACCAATCTAAATATAAGTTATTAAATTCCTTTTATACTAACACGTTAAGTGTTTGATAAAATTTTCGAGTGTAAGTAATGACCATTATGTTTTTGAGAAATATGCCATTTATTGTTATTTTTAAATGGGTAGTGTTGAAGAATTATGGGGCATCAAACCATTCTTTCTTTTTCATTTTTTTTTAATATAGGGAAGCTCAATATTGTTCAATGAAAAATGTAGTAAGTCTCATATGTAAATATTTTAATGTTCTCATACGAAATGTGCATGCATGTTATACATTTTATACTCTCGATTGTTGTAAGTAACAAAACTTTTCAAGTAATTAGGAAACTCGTTAAGTCTACTTCGTTTTTCAGGAAAATCAGAAGCTCACTTATAACTCAACACATTTTTGACCAAACTTGACAAGCCTCTTACATATTCTTACATTCTCAAGCCATGGAAATGATGATTTTGTCCAAACTCATTCTTGAACATGACTAGGAAACTTGAATTGTAGCATGTGTGGCAGAGAGAAACACATTTTTTACCACTTCTGAGTCAACTAATTGAAGTCTAGAAAGGATGGGAATGACTTATGAACCTAGATATGGAAGGGTTGTTGTAATTTATTCATCTTCATGTTCTTCCTAGGGAACTGTCTCTAAAGATTGAACACACTTTGAAATTATTCAATCAGTACCAAGTTTGATGGCTTCCTTCAAAATGCCAGGAGCCATTTTTACATGCTACCATAAACCTATAACCAGATTGTTATACACATAAAAAAAATCCTTAAAATGTTCAGATGATGATCATATTTAGATTCATAGCAATAAACTTCTACGTAATTCTAGAAATTGGCATATCGACTAGTAATTTTAGATATTTGCATATGGGCTAGTCATCTGAAATATGCTCCAAAAAATATTTGCTTTGTTTTACTAAATTTTCTAAATGGTAGTAAAACCAGTCTTCTCTACCATCACTTGTCCTTAATCTCACAATTACATTAATGGTGGGATGATCTCTAATTTTTTTCAATGCAGTGTTCTCTTTTTCCATGGGAAAATGAAATCCATTTAATATCCATACTAAAAAAAAGGAGTAACTTGAGGGGAATATGACACACTCAATCTCATCCAATGGAAAGGTATATCTTTAAATATCTTTTCCCAAATAAACAAGTATAATCATTAGCATGACAGCGCTCTTGCCTCTAAAGCTTTCCTCAATCAACTCTTCATTCCTTTGTTCACAAGAGGTCTAGTAAGAATATGCCCAAGGAAAGAAATATAAGTAACTTGAAAGAAAATTAAAATCTTATTTGTGATCTATGACCTTTTGTACAAGTGTATCTTTCAAAATGCGTGAATTGTATGGAAGCATCAATCTAGAGTATTGAATTTCATGTGAGATGAGATAAACCTCTGTAGTTTTCAATACATTAAAAGTGAATGTGAGCCATAATGGCTAGCCTCATAAGCAAATTCAAACTAAGAAATTAATGTATAATGGAAAACCTCACTATAAGAGACTCTAGGTTACCAATTAATGATTGTAATCTAAAATTAAACATATGCAATGAAATATGTTCCTTACAGCCCTTTACATGAGAGACACCAAATTTATTGAAATATACTAGATAGTTCACTTGAATAATAACCATCTTTTTAAACAATGCCTTTCATCTTAGGACTCTTCACATGAGAGGCCTTATTGAAGATTTAACATATGGATGCATCCAACTAGATATACTTTTAAGTGAAGGCTAAGTCCAATTATTTTTGTGCATGCATCAAAAGAACTCCATTCGTTGCAATCCTTTACATGACAAACACAAATTTTATTGAAATATACTAGATAGTTTACTTGAATAATAACCATCTTTTTAAACAATGCCTTTCGACTTAGGACTCTTCACATGAGAAGCTTTATTGCACAATTAACATATGGATGCATCCAACTAGATATACCTTTAAGTGAAGGCTAAGTCTAGTGATTTGTGTGCATGCATCATTTTCTTATGAACCTATCTTAAATGCGATATGGTGTGTATGCTAAGATTAGAGAATTAGATTAGCTAATTGTAAATGTAATCACTAATTTTCCATAGATAGAAGCTACTATAGAATTCAGAAGAGTATTTTTTAGCTAGAAGAAATTGAACAAAAAATCGAATGCCCAAATGTCCAAATTGGAATTTCAATAGTGCAGGTATTAAATATGGCAATGCCATAGCAGATGAATTTAGGTGAAGGATATCTAAATGTCTAAAAATGAACACTCCAACATAGTTTAAATACCATGATATTTGCAAAATAATTGGAGCCAGTCATGCATTTATTTAGATTAAATTACTGATGAAATTTTTGGTTATTATTGTTTTATTACTAGCTAATTTGGATGTGAACGTGCATAATTGTGTCTCAACATCTGATAGAAACAAAGAAATGGTAGTTGTTTCTCTTACATATAAATGTATGGGAGTGGCAAATGAGGATTATTATTTCAAAAAATTCATGTTTAACAAGAGATTAGCATGAATTACTTGCAGCGTTTCAGAAATGTTTCACTTGGCAATTTAGCTAATCTTGTATTTTCCTATTAGGAATGTTGTTTATGCAAGAATACATAATTGAAAATTAATTTCATCTAGTATCAATGATTCCTCCATGCTAATACAATGGTGAAGGAGATGTGTCCAAAGCTAGTAGCTATCTCCCCTATCCCTCATGGTCTCACTTGATTGTGAATATTGTTGACCTGTAAATGTCTGACAACCATTTAGTGACTAATATACTAATATAGTCCCATAAATTATCCCTACCACCGACTTTATTCTTGCCACTAAAATAAGTGTAGTTGGTGTGATGAGCTCTAAATGGTTGTTGGTTCCTTTTCCCAAGCCTTCCTTGAATCTCATAATCATTATTATCCTATAGTTCTATCCACCCAAATGTCCACTCATCATTGGGTTTCCGTTTGATTCCCCATGATCCTTCTACTCTTTTGGTTTTTCCGGGGCTTATCTAAGACTTTCTTTAAGCCTGTGATAGACTCCTAAGATGTTATTCTCTTCTCTCTCAACATTTGCCTCATTTCTATATAACTAGATGAAGAATTAAACATGATTTAAAATGGCTAAAACCTTCTCCAAATTTCCTACAAATTAACATGTTACTGCTTCATTTAGGGATGTCCCTTAAAAATGATATTTCGAGTTTGAGGTGAAATGTTTTTATATGAAACATGCAATCTAAATTGTGTAGACACACAGTTTTTGCTTTATTTTGTTAATCATACTTTAAAGATACTCATTTTAATGATTTTCCTTGCTTTACCAAGTTGCAGAAAATTTCCTTTCCTACATGTTTTCAATCTAATATTTTAACCAGTGGTGTGGCCAAACAATAATTAGACAAAGAGATCAACAATGGAAACACACTAAATTTAAACCATTCAATAGTTGTGGCAAGATATTAACAGTTTGTGATAATTGTAGTTACTTCTTTTTGTATTACTAGATTAATTTGTTTGTAACTATTGTTGTGTGTGTCATGCCACTTGGGTGTGATGTTGAGCTAACTCTATTGAATTGTTTTTTATTAAGTTAAAAAGAGGGGTCGCATGATTATATATTTTATAAATATTATTACATTATATATTGAGCATTTTTTTTAAATCAATGCCTATATCATCACATAATTATTTAAAGTGTGCTAGTTCAATGGAAGAACACCTACCTTATAGTAGGAGGTTGGTGGTTCGATTCCATTATGCCCTAACATGAATTAATCAATGATATTGTAGTTTACTTTTAATTAAATATTTTGTATATTGATTTATCTCAATGGTGTGCTATTTTTGTGGATTCAAAGTTTTATATTGTCTCTAAAGAGACAGAAGTGATATTGTATTGTCTTCAAATATAATTCTTTATTGTCTATATTGTTAGTGTCAGTCTTTTCAGCCTTCCTCCAGTGGTCAAATATGCTCTTACAAAGTGATTTTGAAGTTTCAAGGTCAAATTTTGTCATTTCAAAGAGTTTTCAAGCAAAATTTGGTCACTAGGCATTAGGTCTAGGGTTTGCTTTCACTCCTTCTAAAACTTGTCCAAATGGCGGTCTATGTCATCATTTAGCTGAGTCTATCATCATTAATAGGGTTTTCATTATCATGTCAGTGTCTATTGGGTCATTTCACACCTTGTTCATGCTTCAGTTCACACCTTGTTCATGCTTCAGTTGTGCCTTGGCAAGTTCATTTCCCTCTCCTAGGGTTTTGAAGCCAATTTCTCTTGGATGGTCAGATCAATGGCAAAACTTGTTTCCTGATGTTCATACACCTTCCCCTATCCTTAAAGTACCATATCATACACTTCCCAACACTCGGATTCTCCAAAATCCTCATTTTTGCACAAACCCTAGTTTCTAGCTACAACTTGGCAATTTTCTAGGTTTGGCCTGTGATTTTCCCTTTTGGACCCCTTCCCCTCACTCAATCTCTGAGATTCCACTT
>APFE030382601.1:63374-90976 GCA_000404065.3 Pinus taeda | reverse complement strand
AGTTGCAAATGGGCGGTAGTATTAGATAAAGGGTAAATGGGCGGTAGTATTAGATAGATGGTATTAATAAAACCCACGGTATTGGCCCGTGGTATTGCATGTATGAGTCAGATATAAAGGATAGAGACTCCCTGTGAGGAGTATCGTGTCTTGTTTTGTAATCGAGCTCTGCTCTATTGGAGGTTGCCCCCTCGAAGAGGCCTGTGAACATTTTTCTCTGAGTAATAAAACCATTGCTATTCTGTGTTCTGTGTATATTTTCTTCGCATATTCTGTGTTCTGGGTATTTTTTATCGCATATTCTTTGTTTGATATTACTTTGCAGGTTAAGAAGCATAACAACCTCCTCATGAAGGCAATAAAGGTGAAAGAGAAAGGTATAAATATGGTTCTAACCATATTCATTTTGATTATGATAAGCATGATAAATTTCCATGGAAGAATTGGAAAAGATTTGCATGTTCCTTTTGTGGTTTGGATAACCATAATGTTTCTAGATGTTGGAAGAGAATGACCACATACATGAAACTTTTGAAGGAAAGGAAGCAAGAAGCCAAAGGTCGATTGGACAAGGCAAATCATGCTGTCAAGAGGATGCACATGTGTTGCACTTATATCCATAAGCAAGGACATCTTGCTGCAAAATGTTGGACTCTGAATCCAACAATGCTTCCACAAAAGTTGAAGAAGGTGGAAAGAGAAAATGGTAGAAATGGAAAGGAAGATTCCATGATTGATGTGTTTCAGGATGATTCACATGTTGACGCCGATGTGTAGACAAAGGTAGCACCTTTGAAATAGATTCGTAAGAAATGGTTAGAGTTCTTATCCAATTAAAGATTGCATATATTTTGATTTGATGCATCTATTTGCATTTCTTTGTTAATGGAATGCAGGTTGTAGGATTTCACCAAGAAGGTGAATGGAAAAGTTGAGTAAGAGACTCACTTTATTACTGCAACATTATGTTCATTTCAGATTCGAAAGTACAATGTGCTTAAGTGAAAGTTGAAAGGTGAAATGCATGCATAAGCATGATGTGCATGAACATAGGGATGTTGATGATTTCCTTGTATTTGAACATGTATGTGTAATTAACTTGAAGGGTTGATTTCTTTGTTTTAAACATGCATGCAATATTGACTTGGGAAAAGTTGATTTGGTGTCCAAGATGGAGATAATGATGAAGTGTTTCATCTTTGAAAAAGAGTCCTAGAGGTCTTTTTCTACATGCTTGACTTGAAGGGTCAATTGTTTTAAAGGCATGTTTTGTGGGGTTGTTATCTAGTCCATCATTTGTATGATGATGTAAAGACATGGGGGTGTTCACAAGATGTGAAATCTATTTCTTTCATTGAAGCAGGAGTTTAGGCCTTCCAGTTGTTATCTATAATTCTGTTGTTGTTAATAGTTGTTGTTGATAGCATGTCAAATAGGTACAAATGTAAATTTTTGTGAAGCAGATGTAACTTCACATTGGTTTGATCCATGTTGGATCAATGATCAAGGAAGAGAAATTCAAACTACCTTCCGTGACCATCTCAGCAGGAGTTTTGCATGAAGTCAAGGAGGAAAATAGTTCTTCTTAGGAGGACCAGCACATCCAGGAAAGAAAGTGGTCAGAGGCTTTAGTTTAGAGGCACTATACAGAGGCAAGTGTATGGAGGTTGAAAGAAGAGGCTGAAGTACTCCCATTTATTGTTCAGATCAGTATGTCAGTCTTTTGGAGAACAAAAGTTCTTTAGTGGGAAGGAGTGATCCAAAATGGATATTGGATAGACTTCTAAGTCTAAAGTGTTCCTCACAGAGGAAAATGAAAGTCAAGGACTACTCTTGTAAATAGTCCCATTGCATAGATCTTTTCATTCTGAGTCTACTACAATTTGAATGGGCTAAAATGGACTTCAGATGAAGAAGTTATCATAGAAAGAAGTGTGCCATTGTCCTTTAAAAAGGAGGCAAATTATTATAAAAATGGGCTTAAGGCCTTATATGGGAAAATCGCATCGGAAGGGTTAATATTATCCTTATGACTAAAAACCTTTGTTAAGCACTAAACCTTCATAAAAGTGTGTTTTACATTGAAATTCGGATAAAGCACGTGGGCAGTAGCGGCCAGGTGGACCCAAAGAATTTATAGAAAATAGACTAAACATTTTGAGTTCTGGAAGGAGGGAAGTAAATGGTATTCCGGGCAGGCTTCGAGTATTAAGTGGTATTAGATGGGCTCCACCCGAATCCATACATTGGCCGACATGTAACATGCAGGAGGAGAGAGGAAACCTCTTTTTCGGGCGGTTAATCCCTGTGTAAGTTATGCACCCGAAATGACTGTTAGCCATCGGATTAGAGGTCGTGGATCAACGGTGAGGATCTAGTCGAAGTGATCGGCGATTAGCGATCGGTGATCCCCAATAAAAAAGGCCACTGCACCATGTGACTTGCGATAGCGATATGCCAGTAAAAGGTGGACTCGATGGGAATTATAAGCGCGAATGCATAAAATTTGAAATCCGGTTCATTCAGATTTTCTTTGTATTTCCCATATATTGAGGTTTTGACCTCCCGCCTAAGCGATTGCGATATGCCAATAGAAGGTGGACATGATTGGTTTATAGATGCGATTCTATATTATTTGAAGTCCGAGCTAAAGGCCAATGATGTGTTTTGCATGTGTTTTCCTGTGTATTTCTGTTATTTGGTTGTCACAGCTAGAGGAAGGAAAAATGATCGGGTTTCCGCACGCCGATGATTCCTTTCCATTGTAAACAGATTGTTGTGGTGAATAGTAGGGTTTTCCATGATGGAGGACTGTAACCGACGTGTTACAAATGCATAGAGCACACAATTGCAGAAGGGGGGCTGAGAGAGAAAAGAGCCAAAGCCAAAGAGCCAGAGCCAGAGAGCAAGAGCGAGAGCCAAGAGCGAGAGCGAGAGCTAGAGCCAAGAGCTAGAGCCAAAGTGAGAGATAAGAGTGAGAGCCAGAGCCAGAGCTAGAGAGCCAAAGCTAAGAGCCAGAGCCAGAGCCAGATCCAGAGCCAGAGAGCTCACAGCAGACTTCTAAGAGCCATGGAGCCATAGTGAAGTTGCAGAACAATAAAGAGATCAAATGATCAAGCTGTTGTTGGTGTCCAGAGTGTGCTGAAGAAGGCGTTCCAGAGACAGTTGAAAGAATTATGAGGGAGTCAGAGAAGCCAGAAGTTCAAGAAGCTTAGAGCACTGACTAAAGGAGTCGAGTCCAGAGAAGCCTAGATCTATCTACAGTGTGAGGACAGCCAGTGGGATAAGATGGCATTCTAAACCCATAGGTTCAGTGTAAACCAATGGAGTTGAGTGTCGAGCTTGTAAAAGTTTTCAGCCATAATCCCAAAGAGCCTAGCCAAGTTGATTAGAGCTCAAGGAGACGTAGCCCAAGATATCAAGGTGAACTCTATATTATATTGCTGTTATGTGTGATTTCTTATTGCTTCAATGCGTTGCTGCTTTATTTGCTATTATCTATTTTTATATCAGTTTAAGAAAATCAACTTCTAGCACATAAATAGTTTAAAAACAAACCCAAGCATACACCTATTTTCAAGCACTTTTTAATCACACAATTGGTTAATCATAAGGTCTTGGGAATATTTAAGCTTTGGAAGTGGGAGAGGTTCTTGTAATCTTGACAAGAAGCCTTTAGTGCCCCATTTTTAGATCATACAAGGATGTATTTTCTTTGAGTTATGATGATCTTTAGACCTCTGACATATCTATCAGTCAGCACACCATAACTATGTTGCTAAATGTAAAGTCAATTCAACAAAAACTTGGGAACATCCACCCTAATCTAGAAGCTCAAATTAAGAACGAGATAAATAAGATAGTCAAAGACAAAATAGTTTTCTTGGTCAGATATTCCAAGTGGGTTTTGAATCTTGTGCCAGTTAGGAAAAATAATGGAGACATTTGAATTTACATAGATTTTAGGAACTTAAATAAACCATGTGAGAAAGATAAATTTCCTTTGCCTCCAATGGAACTAATTTTGTAGTCTGTTGTAGGTTCTGAACTGATGTCTTTCTTAGATGGTTTATGAGGTTACAATCAAATCCTTGTCCATCCTAATGATACACTGTAAAGCACATTCAGAACCAAATAGGGAACATATGCTTATCAAAAGATGCATTTTGGATTGATTAATGTTGGAGCTACATTCTAGAGAGCCATGAATATTGCCTTCAAAGGTTTGATCAATAAATCAATTGTTATGTACTTACATGACATCACAATTTATTAAAAAAAGAGGCGCAATAATCTTCACGACTTAAAACAAATCTTTGAAAGGTCTATAAAATTTGGAATCACCTTGAATCCTAAAAAGTCATTCTTTGCTCTTAGTGAAGGTAAGCTTCTAGGCTTTATTGTTTCCAAGGAAGGACTGTTATGCAATAGCTCACAAAATATAAAAAAAGATAGATCAATTCCTTCAAAATCAGCCTCTTTGAGGGGGAAACTTCCTTTACATTACACAAATGAAAAATTATTGGATGATACAAATGACAAAACCTCCTTTTTATATATAGGAGTCTAAAGGGTCACAATATAATCAAAGTCGCGATAACAATAATAATATAAGGGAACAACAATAACAATAGTGGGCTTCTATGGGGCACAATAATAACAATATGGGGACAATAGGGGCACAAAAATAACAATAAGGGCTACAATGACAATAGTAATGGGGGAATCACTAGTATTATAGGGACCTAACATTCCCCTCTCCTTCAAAAAATTATTGTCCTCAATGCTTGAGTAGTTATGGATGGTTTTGTATAAAATTCTCACCCTCCCATGTGGAATCTTCAACGGGTAAGTTCTTCCACTTGATGAGATACTCCGAAATTGATCGATTTTGTAGCTGCCGAGTTCTTGTTTCTATGACTGCTTCAGGTTCCAATATGATTTTTACTTCCTCGTCAAGTTCTGGCAGTATTGTTTGAACTGGGAGTTTGTCACCTTTAACATTCTTTAAGAATGAAACATGGAAAACTAGGTGCACTCGGGAAGCTGCAAGAAACTCCAATTTGTATGTCATAGTACCAATATTTTGCAACACCTTGTACGTATAATAATACTTTAGTGATAATTTATTATCCTTCTCAGCTTGCTTGAGGGACATTTTCTTATATTTGTTAGAAAATTATATATTATAGAGCAATGAAACACATAAAATATTGTAGAAATATGAATATAGAAAACACATAAAACATGAGAGACACAGATATATGTGGTTCACCCAGTTTGGGCTACATCCATGAAGAAACAACCAGTACTTCCTTTTATATTATCTAGCAAACTGAAGAGATACAACCGACAACAGATCCACTGTAATTCCCTCTTCACTCTCAATCTCCTCTCTCTTCCTCACTCAGAATGTAGATCTACATAGACGCAATACAATTACCTCATATATAGCGAGGGGTTGCCTTCTAGGGGAAAAAACCCCTACATTAAACATAAATTCTATTGTCAGACCTCCGCCTACTAAACGGCCCAGATTGACTATGAAATTACAACATTTTACAAGGCAATTTTACATCTATTTTTAGCTTCAAGGGTGCTGCTTCTGATCCCCCCACCAAGGGGTGGATCCCAAAGGTCGCAACTACCACCCCCTTGACCCCCCCTGCAGTGAATATTTTATGGGTGGCGTTGCCACCCAATTACGAACTGAGGTCCAATGTGGCATTACCCTTGAATACAGAAGATAATTAGGCTCCACACCCAATAATCTCCCACTTGGAGACTGATTATAACAAATCCACCACTACTTCATTTGTTGGACAATGACTCCACTTTGGACCTGGCTATTTCTCATCCTCTTCATCATACTTGAAGACCAATTGAAACTAAATAGATTCTTAGTTTCTCCCTGGTTACAACTTTTGTTAACATATTTGCAGGATTCTGGCTTAGTGTGTATCTTTTCCAGCTTCAACTGTCCATCTTCCAACGCTGACTGTATGAAATGGTACTTGAGATGTATATGTTTAGTCTTGGAATGAAATGCAGAGTTCTTTGCAAGATGTATGGCACTCTGGTTGTCACTGTATAACTTTCCCAACTCCTACTTCTTACCCAATTCATCCAAAAACCTTTGTAACCAAAACATTTCTTTGCTAGCCTCTGTAGCAGCAACATACTCTGCTTCTATTGTTGAGAGTGCAACAACACTTTGCAGTTTTGAGACCCAACTAACAATTGTTCTACCTATAGTAAACACATACCCTGTTGTGCTCCTCATGTTATCTCTATCACCCACCATATTTGCATCAGCATATCCCTGTAGAGCAATGTTTGAACCACCAAAGCATAATGCTTGATTTGTGGTACCTCTCAAATACCTGAGAATCCACTTCATTGCCATCCAATGTTCTTTTCTTGGATTGTTCATGTACCTGCTTACAACTCCCTCTGCATGTGCAATATCAGGCCTTGTGTAGACCATTGCATACATTGAGCTTCCAACTACTGATGCATATGGAACTTTAGACATATGAGCCATTTCTTTGTGAGTCTTGGGACACTCCTCCTTACTTAATTTGAAATGGATAGCCAAAGGTATACTAACTGGTTTTTCATTCTGGATATTAAACCTTTTCAACACCTTTTCTATGTACTCACTTTGAGACAATGTTAATTTGTGATTCTTCCTATCTCTAGTTGTTCTCATACCAAGGATTTGTTTTGCAGCACCCAAATCCTTCATTGCAAATGAGTTTTACAATTTTATTTTGAGCACATTTATTTCCTGCATGTTAGAACCTACAACAAGCATGTCATTTACATACAATAACAATATAATATAGCTGCCATGATTTTTCCTTTTGATATAAACACAATGATCAAACTGACATCTAGTGTAACCTTGTTTAGACATAAATCTGTCAAATTTTAGATACCACTACCTTGGAGCCTTTTTTAAGCCATACAAGCTCTTCTTCAACCTGCACACTAGTTTCTCCTTCCCTTTTAGCTCATATCCTTGTGGCTTGCATAGATATCTCTTCCTCCAAATGCCCATGGAGAAAGGATGTCTTTACATCTAACTGCTCAAGATGCAAATCTTCAGGTGATACTAGACTTAAAATAGTTCTGATTGAAGTCATTTTAACAATAGGAGAAAATATCTCATCAAAGTCTATACCTTTTTCTATGCAAACCCTTTCACCACAAGTCTATCTTTATACCTTTTTCTACCTCCATCTTCTTCTTTCAACTTGTAAGCCCATTTATTCTGCAATGTTGTTTTACCTGCAGGCAACCTGACTAAGTCCAAAGTTTAGTTATGTGCTAAGGAGTCCATCTCTTCTTTCATGGATTGCTCCGACTTCTTCCTGGTTTCTACCTATACTGCTTCTTCATAATATTCCGGTTCACCAGAATCAATCAACAATATAATATAATGAAGGAGAGTATAGTTTAGGGGATCTACTTATCTTGGTAGATCTTCTAACACCACTTCCAAGTGTTTGAGGTGCTTGTTGCTGTTGTGTTTGTTGTTCTGGATGTTGATCATTATGATTTTTAGGCACCATCACTTCTTCTGTGATCTTGTCAAGCACTGTGTATTCTCTGTTTTCTTTTTTCTATTTCTTTTCCTGCAGCTGATCCTTATACAAAACCTTTTCATTGAATATGAAATCTCTGCTCCTAATGATTTTATGTTTTTCATAATCATAAAAGTGATAACCAAAATCATTAAAACCATATCCAATAAAGGTACATTTCTTTGATTTTGCCTCAAGCTTTGTTCTATTTCCTTATTAATGTGGACAAAGGCTTCACAACAAAAGGTCTTTAAAAAAGAGTAGTTTACCTTTTTACCTATCCATGCCTCCTCTGGAATACGACCATCCAAGGAAATTGAAGGCCCTTTGTTTATTAGATAAATAACATTATCTACAGAATCTACCCAAAATTGTAGAGGCAATCCTGCATGCAATCTCATGCACCTTGCACGCTCCATGATTGTCCTATTCATCCTTTCTGACACACAATTTTATTGTGGTGTTCCTGGTACTGTATTCTCTCTGCGAATTCCATTCTCTGAACAATACCTATCAAACTCTTTGTTGCAATATTCACCTCCATTGTCTGATCTGAGACACTTCAACCTTTTTCCTATCTCATTTTCAACCAAAGCTTTCCATTTCTTGAAAGTATCAAATACATTAGATTTATTTCAAATACAATAAATCTAGGATTTTCTGGTTGCATCATCAATAAAAATAACATAATAACGAGAGCCACCAAGAGATGATACCTGAGCAGGTCCCCATACATATGTATGCACAAGCTCTAATTTCTCTCTCTTCTTTTCTTTCCCAACTCTGAGGAATCTGACTCTCTTATGTTTTCCATAAACACAATTCTCATAGAATTTTAAATCAACATGCTTCAAACCTGGCAACAAATTTCTTGAGTGAAGAATCTGCATGCCCTTCTCACTCATGTTCCCGAGCCTATGATGCCACAATGTCGTATCTTCTCCTATAGAGGTTAAAGCATTAACAGAATTAGAAATAACATTGCATAAATACAACGTACCAATCTTTTCTCCTTTTTCTATTACCATGGATCCTTTAGTGACCTTCCAGGTTTTATCTGTAAAAGTAGTCACACAACCTTCACCACCCAACTACCCTGTTGAAATAAGATTTTTCTTTACATTTGGAACATGCCTTACCTCCTTCAATAGCCATTGATCTCCATTATGTTGTTTTATGCAAGCTGCACCCATTACAATGATTTTATAGGGTTTATCATCACCCAATCGAACTTGTCCAAAATCTCCTTGAACATAATCATGAAAATGTTTCCTATCAGGTGTGGCATGGAATGAGGCCCCTGAATCTACCACCTAGGCATCAATAATATTTTCTAAAGAAAGAATCAAAGCATCTTGCAACACCACCTGTTACATTCGCTTCATGATTATTTTCTTGTTGCGCTTCTCCTTCTTTTCCATTTCGAGACTTGCAGTCTTTCTTCAGGTTTCCCTTCTTCCTGCATTTCCAGCACACTATCCCTAATCTGGACTTGGATCTACCTTTTCTTGACTTACTACGATATCCAGGGCTCTTTCCTCTTTCCATTTTTCTTCCCCTAGTCTCTGTAGTCAAAGTATTACCTAATGTCTCATTGGATCTTTTCTGCCACATTTCCTCGCTAAGGATTGCACCGACAACCTCATCAAACTTTAAAGTAATAGATCCAGAGATAGAGTTACTAGTGGCCATAACTAAACCATTCCAACTTTCTGGCAATGAGCATAGAAATAACAGATCCATAACTTCATCATCAAAAGTTACCCCTACAAAACTTAACTCACTGGTAACTATATTAAATTCATTTGAATGATCAGCAATAGATCCACCTTCTGACATTTTCATATTAAATAAATGCTTCATAAGAAATACCTTATTTGAGGTCGAGTTTTTTTCATATAGTTTGGCCAATGTCGACATTAAACCTTCTATTGTCATTTCCTTTGAAATATTAAACACTACCGACACTACTAGGCACAACCGTATTGTTCCAAGTGCCTTTTTGTTGAGAATATCCCATTATGTTTCTATTAGACTCATCAACTTCTTTGCCTTTCTGCTCAATGGTTGGTACGGATCTCTCTGATACAGATAATATTCCATTTGCATCTTACACAACTGGTAATTTTGGCCATTGAATTTTTCAACCCTAAACCTACCATCTTTTGCCATTGTTCCCACTAGAACCAGGAACCCTTCTTTCCTGTGTGTTTATCAGCTAAATAGACCTTCAACTCTGATACCAGTTGTTAGAAAATTGTATATTATAGAGCAATGGAACACATAAAATATTTCAGAAATATAAACACAGAAAACACATAAAACAAGAGAGACACAGATATATGTGGTTCACCTAGTTTGGGCTATGTCCACGGAGAAACAACCAGTCCTTCCTTTTATATTATCCAACAAACTAAAGAGATACAACCTACAACAGATCCACTGTAATTCCCTCTTCAATCTCAATCTCTTTTCTTTTCCTCACTCAGAATATAGATCTACATAGATGCAATACAATTCCCTCATATATAGCGAGGCGCTGCCCTCTAGGGAAGAAACCCTAAATTAAACATAACTTCTACCGTCATATCTCCGCCTAATGAATGGCCCAGATTGACTAAAATTACAACATTTTACAAGGCAATTTTACATCTATTTTTAGCTTTGAGGGCTCTGCCCCTAATCCCCCCACCAAGGTGGGGCTCCCAAAGGTTGTAGCCGCGCCCCCCCCTGGACCCCCCTTGCAGCGAATATTTTACGGGTGGCGTTTCCACCCCATTATGAACTGGGGTCCAATGCGGCGATACCTTTGAATACAGAAGATAATAAGTCTCCACACCCAACAATATGGTTGTAGCCATAGGAACACTCAGTCACCTACATCAAAATTTATTTCACTGTGATGTTGATCTGCCTATTATTTCTTTCTATTTTGCGCCAAAGTGAGGTTATCTTATAAGAGTTGGAGAAGTTGTTGTTGATGCTCGATGTGATCTTCCACTTCTTGCACCTTAGAATTTTCTCTTAAATATGATGTGATGGATGGTGGATGATATCCATAAAGTTCCATAAATGGGGTCATTTTTGTTGTAGTATGGAAGGAAGTGTTATACCACCATTCAGCTAGAGGCAACCATTTGACCCATTGTGTCCATTTATCAAATACAAAGAAATGAAGATATCCTTCCAAACATTTTTTTACTCTCTCCGTTTGCATATAAGATTGAGGATGATAAGATGAGCTATGAGCTAACTAAGTACCAAGACAAGAAAATAATTTTGTCAAAAAATTTCCAGTGAAAATGGGATCTCTATTGCTTACAATAATCTTTGGGTTTCCATGTAGCGTTTGAATTGTTTCCATAAATGCAGTAGAAAATGTGCTGGCTTTAAATGGATGTGATAATGCAAAAAAGAGTGCATACCTGGTAATTATGTCAACTACCACCATGATGACACTCTCTCCTTCAGACTTGTGTAAGCCTGTGATAAAATCCATTGAAACCTCCTCCCAATGTTGGCTTGGAATGGATAAAGGTTGTAATAGACCTAGGGTATTAATTGTTTCAACTTTATTTTATTGGCAAACCAAAAATTCGGCCACAAAATTTTGAATATCTTATTTAAGGCCATCCCAAAAAAATTCCTTCTTAACCCTGTGGTAAGATTTTAAAAATCCTGAGTGCCGCCCTAAGGGAGAGGTGTGCAATTCCATAAGAATCTTTTGTTTGAGTTGGGAATTCTTACATACGTATAAGCGATCTTTGTACCATAACGAATCATTTTTCCAGCTAAATGTATTGGATATATTGGGATCTTGTTGTATATTTTGAATGAGTGCCCACACTTCTTCTTCGTTCTTCCATTCATCCCTTGCTTCATTTATTCAATCTGGTTGGATAATAGAAATGGCACAAGCAATGATTCCACTTCCTCATCGTTTCTTGAGAGTGCATCTGTTGCAACATTTTGCTTCCCTTTTTTGTATATGATTTCAAAGTCATAACCCAACATCTTTATGACCCATTTTTTCTGCTCTTCTGAAGATAACCTTTTTTCTAAAAAGTATTTAAGACTATCATGATCTGTTTTTACTTGAAGTGTCTTCCCATTAGGTAGGGTCACCATTTCTTAAGTGCATGTAGTATTGCCAACATTTCCTTCTCATAAATAGCTTTGTGTAAATACTTTCCTTTGATTTGATGACTTTCGAAAGCAATAGGTCTTTCTTATTGCATTAAAACAACACCAATTCCATTTCCTGAGGCATCACATTCCACAATAAGGGTTTTTGTGAAGTTTGGTGTAGCTAAGACCGGTGCTTGGCACATTGCCTCTTTAAGATGTTCAAAGGCCTTCATTGCTTCTAGAGTCCATGAAATTGTATCTTTCTTCAATAATGTTGTTAGAGGTGCTGCCATTCGCCCATAATTCTTAAGAAACTTGCGATAATACCCTGTGAACCTGAGAAATCCTCGCAGATGCTTTATGGATGTGGGGGTTTTCCATTCCTTAATGGCTTTGATGTTTCTAGGGTCTACCTTCACACCTTCATGAGATCCAATATTACCTAGATATTACACCTCTTGTACTCCAAAGAAACATTTGGAGCTTTTTTGATATAATTGTTTCTCCTCCAATAGTTTTAGCACCCTGTCAACATGTTGAACATGATCCTTCCAAGACTTGCTGTAGAATATTATATCATCAAAAAACACTAACATAAATTTTCTAAGGAAGGATTTGAAAATGGAATTCATCAAACCTTGAAATGTATAAGGTGCATTGGTAAGGCCAAAAGGCATGACCAAAAATTCATAACGACCCTCATGAGTTTTGAATGTTGCTTTTGGAATGTCTTTAGTCTTCATTTTGATTTGATGATATCCTGAATGAAGGTCCAACTTGGTGAATTAAATTGATCCATGCACTTTGTCCAATAATTCATTAATGATAGGAATGAGAAATTTATCTTTATTAGTGAGCTTATTGAGCTCCCTATAATCCAGACACATGCGCCATGACCCATCCTTGTTGTGAACCAATACTACTGGAGCGGAGAATGAACTTTGACTAGGTTGAATTATACCAACCTCTAACATTTTTGCAACCATACATTCAATTTAACTCTTTTGGGCATAGGGATATCTGTAAGGCTTGATGTTTTTAGGAACACTTCCTGGAATCAATTAATAGCATCATCATGATCGCGAATAGGTGGGAGGCATTTGGGAGTCTCAAATACCTTGGAATTATTGTCCAAGACATTTTGGCGATCTGTATAAATAGATGATTTCAATGTGGGAACCTCTAGCGAACATAATTCATCAAACCTTGAAATGTATAAGGTGCATTGGTAAGGCCAAAAGACATGACCAAAAATTCATAACGACCCTTATGAGTTTTGAATGTTGCTTTTGGAATGTCTTTAGTCTTCATTTTGATTTGATGATATCCTGAATGAAGGTCCAACTTGGTGAAGTCAATTGATCCATGCACTTTGTCCAACAATTCATTAATGATAGGAATGAGAAATTTATCTTTATTAGTGAGCTTATTGAGCTCCCTATAATCCAGACACATGCGCCATGACCCATCCTTGTTGTGAACCAATACTACTGGAGCAGAGAATGAACTTTGACTATGTTGAATTATACCAACCTCTAACATTTTTGCAACCATACATTCAGTTTAACTCTTTTGGGCATAGGGATATTTGTAAAGCTTGATGTTTGTAGGAACACTTACTGGAATCAATTAATAGCATCATCATGATCGCGAATAGGTGGGAGGCCTTTGGGAGTCTCAAATACCTTGGAATTATTGTCCAAGACATTTTGGAGATCTGGAGAAATAGATGATTTCAATGTGGGAACCTCTAGCGAACATAATTGTGCAATATGCCTCATTGTTATTTCTTTAGAAAATTTGTCATTCCGCTAGAGCTAATTATCTTTCTTGGTTTCCCTGTGATACCCCTTAATTCAACTTCCTTTCCTCTCGAAGAAAATTTTATGAAAATTTCTTGAAAATTAAAATCTATTGTGCCCAAGGATTCTAGCCATTGGACTACTAGTACAACATTAGCACCACCCATTGGAATGTAAAGGATTGAGATATTTAATACATATTCTCCCATGGATAGCTTGATATTATGGCACTTTCTAGAACAATTTATGTTTCTTCCATTTTCAACCATCACTTGACACTCTGGTGTTAGATATACAAACCAATTCAATTCCTTGGTTATCGTACAATGAATAGAATTATGGGTACTTCCCAAATTAATCAACACTATTACCTTTTTCTTCTTGATATCTCCTTCTATCTTGATAGTTTGAGGAGACATAATTCTAACCAATGCATTACAAGATATGGTCAAATTCATTTCTTCTTTCTCTAGGGTTTATTCTTGGTGTATATCCTCTTATTTTTATGTTTCTTATTCCTTTTCTTCCTCCTCTTCACAATCTATGTAAAATAATATCTTCTCAGCACACTTATAACCTTTAGTGTATTTGCTATCACAATTGAAGCAAAGCCCTTTTTATATTTTTTCTTCCAATTTTTGTGGTGTCAACCTTGTAGGGTTTGGAAGGCTAGTGGAAACAACACTTCTAGCTTTATAGTTGGGAGTGGTAGGCTTCCTTGTGGCCATAATTTTGCCTTCCATTTTTCTTGCCAACCTGAATGCTTTCTTTAATGAATTGGGTTCCCAAAGGTGAACCTCATGTTGGATGTTATCCTTTAAAGTCCCTATGAACACATCATTCCTATGATCCTCTGGAATATCTTTTACCATTATATTCAATTTTTGGAAGTCCTTAATGTGCTCCATAATTCAACCCTTTTGTTTCAGATTTATCAATTGGCTAAAAAAAGTGTTTCTTTTAGTATCTTCATAATGTGCTATCATTTCTTCTGTAAAAATTGCCCAAGTGAAAATTTGTTTATGAGAGAAAATCCATCGATACCATACCAACTTATTTGGTTCCAAAGATAAAGTTGTAATGCGTACCTTTTGTGTGTTTTTCACATTATGGAGATCGAAATATTGCTCCATTTGTAGTATCCATGTTACGGGATCCTTGCCATCAAACTTCCTCATATCGATCTTTGGAACATGGTGGGTCTTCAATCCACCGTTAGAGTCTATGAAATCATGATTAACATTTCTTTTTTTCTCCTCATGAATTTACTTTACTACCCTTTCACCATTAGTAGGAATTTCTTGTAGCAAATTTGTCAAATTTGTCTTCAAATCTTCCATGTTGCCTTTAAGCTTTTCTTCTATATCATCCATCTTAGCTTCCACACCTATCTTCAAATATTCCATGTTGCATTTAATTTCTTCTTCTATATCATCCATATTAACTTCCATGCCTTTATTTACACCATCCATCTTAGCTTCCATTACCTTTTGTGAGAGTGAATTTTGTTGCACTTGGTCTCATAATTTTGATATATCACATTGCATTTCTTCCTCTTCTTCATGAGTCATGCTAGAGATTTCAGGTTGCTTACTAGGTGTTTCCATTTTATTTATTTGGGGCATCAATTAATGATAATAATACTTCACTATGCCCTTCAAATTCCTTCAAACTAATTTTTCAAGCCAAACTTATGCAAATTTTTCACCTTTTTCACTTTGTAGGAGCTCGATATTGAATCTATTTTATATCTGTAATTTCGGATCTTCAAGCTCTGAAATTGCATCTAGTAGTAGCTCTGTGAGTCCTCTTTCCAACCCCACAAGTATGATCAAGATTGGATTCTCCAAGGAAGAGTCATGCCAAATCTCCCTCGATAACCTGATTATAGACTGGTTTAGTAGAGCGAACTTGTACAAAGTGCCACGTGTCACTGTTTTGACCTTAGACCCTGAAACCGATACACAGAAAACCACAGGCCATCCTATTTCTATAACTTTTTATGAAATTTGAATATGATGCTTAGAAATGATTTTCCTGAGGTCACCTGTTTGAGATATCATTCAGGATCTTGCAAAAACCCTATTAAATCATATCTATGAAAATATAGTGAGACAATATTTGAAATTCAGACCTGAGGTTCAATGAGAATTTAGATCAAATGAGTTTTTATTTTAGCTTCTGAAACATCACAGAAAAAAAATTATAACGAAAATGCCAAGATGACTTTTTTGGAGCAGCAAAACCCTAGAATTCAAATCTCTGATACCAAATGTTATTCAACCAGTTCACAAAATAGAAGAAAATATAGATCAACGCCTTCAAAATCAGCCTCTTCAAGGGGGAAATCTCCTTTACATTACACAAATGAACAATTCATGGATGATACAAATGACAAAACCTCCTTTCTATATATAGGAGTCTAAGGGGTCACAATATAATCAAAGCTGACATAACAATAATAATATAATGACACAACAATAACAATAGTGGGCTTTTATGGGGCACAATAATAACAATATGGGGACAATAGGGGCACAACAATAACAATAAAGGCTACAATGACAATAGTAATGGGGGAATCACTAGTATTATAGGGACCTAACAAGGAATTTTCATAGATCCTGAAATAATTAAAGCAATATTAGAAATCCCCTTGCCTCACAACAAAAAGTCCATGCAATCTTTTGCTGGCCAGATAAATTTTGTCAAATCATTTGTCCCAAATTTTTCATAAATTGTCATGCCCTTACAGAGCATGATTAAAAATAAAGAATTCTATAAATGGAGAAAAATCGAAAGAAAGGCTTTTGAATCAATAAAGCGAGCCGTCATAGATGCCCCTGCATTATTAACACCTAATTTTTCTAAAGAATTCATTCTATACACTTTTTCTTCTGAATTGTCCTATGGAGCAATGTTGACCCAGCCTAATGAACAAAAAGTTGAAGCTTCCATTCCTTTCTTTACTTAAAATCTACAAGGAGATGAGCTAAAATATTTAGAAGTTGAAAAACATGTTTTTTTAGTTTTTAAGTCAATAAATCATTTTAGACCTTTCCTCCTAAAAGCACATACGAAAGTAATTTTTCCTTTCCTGGCGGCATACAATTGTTTATCCAAAAGGAATTAGGGGAGAAGAGGGAAAATTGGGTTACTGCCTTGCAAGAATGCGACTTAGAGATAAAACTAGCTAAAGTAGTAAGGGGTCAAGTTTTTCATAGGTTAATATCTGGAGTTGTTGACACTTCAAATGATGAAGTTTCAGGTGATGACATCCAAATTTCAAAGATATGCCCCATTGATGCTGAATCTCAATATGTTGATTTAATCGTTTATTTAGAAAATGGTTAGGATCAAGTAGAAATCAATTACAAAATAAAGAGAGCTTTGAGGCTTAAATATAATTAGTATCAACTTGTCAATAATTTCTTGGCTATAAGAAATTATGATTATGTTTTACTAAGATATGTAGAGAAATCTAAAGTAGAAAAAGTATTGCAGGAGTAACATGATAGACCAGCTGGTGGAAATTTTATCAAGGACACTACTACTCATAAGGTACTACATGCTGGTTACTATTGGAAAAATCTATTCAAATATTCTTATGCTTATGTCAAGAAATGAAAAGTCTTCCAAACTGCTTCAGGGAGGTAAAATAAATCAACCTTGTCTTTGTAGCCAATTAACATTGAGCAACCCTTTGAGCAATGGGGGCTGGATGTCATAGGTGATATCATTCCTCACTCTCCTAAACAACATAAGTACAGTTTGATTGCTATGGACCATTTCACCAAGTGAGTGGAAGAAATACCTCTTAAGGTGGTCAATTTTGAAACTATAATCAATTTTATTGATAAATTTATAATCACCACGTTTGGCCTTCCTTTTACCCTTATGTTTGACAATGCATCTTATTTTTTTGGAAATGCTAATACTAAAATTTTCTCTCAAAATGCGTTTTAAACTTAAATATTGTGCAAACTACTATCCTTAGGGAAATAGATTAGCAGAATCTACCAATAAAAACCTCATAAGGATCATCAAGTGAACAGTTGACCAAAATCAAAAGAATTGGCACAAATCTCTAGGCACATTTCCTTATCACTTAGTGTATGGAAAAGAAGTTCTTTTACCTCCTAATCTATCTCTTCCTTCACTAACCTTAATGCAACCTATAGAGGAAAAACCTTGCTCTACTTTACAGTTGAGAATGTCCCAAATTCTAAAGTTAGAGGAAGAAAGAGATAAAGCCAAACAAATTCATACTCACCACCATCAATTAGTCAAATCTTCATTTGATACAAGCTCAATAAGTGATAAAAATTTTGAAATCCATGACTTAGTTCTGAAATGAGATAAGGCCCATGAAGAAAAAGGAAAACACCCAAAATTTCAAAAGTTGTGGCTCGGACCATTTCAGATCATTGAGAAACTAGGCCCATCAAGCTTTATCCTTCAAGATTTAGAGTGAAAGAGGGATGCTCTTCCTTTTAATGGGCTAGTCTAAAAAAATAAAAATCTTGAAAATACTTGTCCTATTGTATATATGTAAATATTCATATGTACATATTGATGTCTTTAGCCTAGTGGTGTTAATTAATACTCTTTTTACTTCATATTGGGGTCTCTCATCATCAACGTGAAGTCTGATTAATTAAAGGGGAAGTGTTAGAAATAAATTATAACATTGAAGTTTAGCATTGCATCTATTACAAACTCTGAAATTTTATATCCATTAACTTGTAAATATTTCATAACTTGAAAATTAAAAAGATCTTGTTGTGCTATGATTATTCATGAACAATTTTCTTTAAAAAATTAAAGACTATTTTGAAGTTTTAGCATCTTTTAACTTTAATTGTCATCCACAACTCTTAAGGAGTGAAATTACCTCCCCATCCACTAATTTTACATTTTTTTGAGTGTAATTCAAAATTATTTAAAAAACTTGAAAGATAAGAGGTCTCATCGTGACCTAACTTACCATGATCATAGGAAACTAATGATGTCGAGATTATCATGACTTGTCACCAAGCTAGGATAATGGCTTATCGCTGCATAACTATAAGACAAGAGGTCTCATCACGAGCCAAATTTTTCAATATCATTACAATATATAAACGGAATTTTCATTATCTTCCTACCAAACCAGGAAAATGGCTTTCAAATAGCTTAGAAAGAAAATTTAAAATGAATACCTCTAAAATATTTATATAAGTGGATGAGATATAGGTATGATTTGGTTAAATTGTAACCTTGTGGAAGGTTTGGATGCCTGCTGGACGCAGTGACTCTACCAGTGAGATATAATTCTTTCTAAATGCTAATTTTCTATCGTTCTCTACTTTGTATTTACAAATGATTAAATCGGTGAAAAAAATAATGAAGATTTTCATCAATAAAAAGTTGTGAAAATTTACAAAGTAATGAGTTCTTTTTATTCAAAGTAATCTTTATCAATCTAAATTTCAAATATTTACATCTTTCTAAGTCTTTTTCTTTAGTAGTTAAAATTTCATTTACTTTTACAGAGATAACTGCTTCACCCAATATGTCACCAATTGTTGTAGTACTCAACAGCCCCCCCCCCCCCTCACATTTTATTTTTATCTTAGTTATATAATAATTAATGGGGACCCTTCTTTCATGTTAATAAAACTCTTTATTGTTCAATAAGGATAGGGAATTTTTGAATTTGTTATAAAATCTCTAAGAACTTGAACATTTCTCTTATTGGAACACAAATATCGGAGGCCCAACCTTAATAATGTTACGATAAATGAAAATCTCGATAGGCCCTTTTATTATAAAATTAATGTATTATCGGAAGATTTATATCAGATTCTTTTAATATCATAACTTTCCTTTTAAGAAACTTACGATTAAGCTATTCCTCGATAAAGAATTTCCCGATTGTTAATTTATTTATTAAAGAGGCTTTTGCTAAAAGGTAAAGATAAGACATGTGCTTCCTTTTTAATTAAATACTTTAAGAGCCTTCGGCCCCGCAACTTCCACTTGACATATCATCCCTTCAAAAATATCATAACTTTTAAAGTGCGCCATGCTCAAAACTCCCAATATTTCAAAACCTTTAATACCTCTCTCCTCCAATATCCACTATCCACGATACTGAATATTTCTGATACTTCCCATCCCCGATATCAGATATATTCGATACTGGTCCCCTTTGATATCGTCAAACCTCTGATATTCCCGTTTACAACCCATATTGGAAATTTCATAGTGCATACTTGATCTTTAAATCTCTGATATACTATTGTCGATATAGAATTTCTGATATCACTTCTCGCCTCCTCTTATACTCGTTATTTCTTTAAATATGATTTATCGCGAGTTTCCTATATTAGAACTTTCTAATGTGTAGCCAATTCATTTCTCTGATATATTTCTTCTGATATGTTGATGTGCGTAAACCCACATGAATTCACATTTTGACATTTAACATCTAAAAGTGGTGAATTTATCATTTTTGTGATTATAATCAACATCGTTCATTAAAGCTTGATTCTATCATAATTCACCCTTTAAGACAGAAATTGTTATGGGAAACTTGTTATTTGCACTAAGTATTTCAAGTGAAGAATTTATTGCTCAGTCTTGTGTTTTTCATTACATCCTAGTCCCGACAAACACAGCTTTGAAGAAATGTCTAAAGTAGCCAAAGGAAAGAAGGAGCATGTTTCTCAGCAGCAATTGGCCGCTCCTCCAACTGAAAATGCCGATAAGCCAAGATTTTTTCTCAAGTCTATTCTCTAGATGTTGGAAATGCCTCTTGGGAATCTATTTATAAACTATTTTAGGATGAAGGACCCAAATTCACACAAAGAACCATCACAACCAAGGTGTTAGCTTCGGTCTTGTCAGTCCTCCGTCAGAGATCAAAACTCTTTCTGCATCTCATTTTTAGGATTCTCACTCCATTCACTCAGCTGCATTCCGCTAGAGGCATGCCATAATCAAACGGAAGGGCCTTGCCAATTCATTCCCCTCGTGTCTTGTACCTGCTGGCTTAGGTCTTTTCATCAAAGTTATTAAAATCCATGACAATCAATGTTTGATCTTTTCATGGACAAGACTCATTTCAGTCATTAGGTCTAGGGTTTGCAAATTGTTGTTCTCAAAGTGCTTCAATAATACTTACAGGCCAAAGGAAGTTCCAATAATTCACTCAAATGATGTTTCTGAGCAAGAAAAGACGAATTTTGGAAAATTGACAGAGGTTTTTGTCCACAATAGGCCAAGGAAGAATTGATGCACCTCTAAAGTGACCTTGGGAAAATCAAGTTTTCTCCTAGCTTGGTTAGCCAAATGACTTACCTGATGAATAAAATGATAACTATACACAAAGAGATTTCCAATGAGATATCATGAGCTCAATTGGGAGTTGAGGAACACCTTCAACAGTTGACTGCACAGCGCTCTGCCTTGAGGCAACCTCATTTGGCACATTTTGAGAAGTCTTGGGAGATTTGATTTTTGACAATGAAAATAAACTCCAAATTGAAAAATTGCAGTACGGTTGGAAAGTATACTCAAAGACCTTTCCAACGAGCTATCCTACACGCAATTTCGACACCGGGAAGGCCTCCAAAAGGCTCCTTCAAAAATGCGCGGTGCACAGAGGGAGCGCAACGCACTCGGAGAAATTTTCCAGTGTAAATTTACACTGGCGTGGCGCACATGGGAGGCATGGCGTACTGGGCTAAAAGGCCTAAATTTCATTGAAATGTTCCTCCAAATTAAAAATTCTTCATTCCACAAGTATCTAAAGCCTCCATTTTGGTGTTTCATCCAAGTTTGTGCTAGGGTACGGTGGTCTATAGATGCTAATGATTCAAATAAAAATTCAACCCTTTCATTTTAAATTCCTCACATATAAACTGATCCCTAGGGTTTCAAAACTTGTTCACCACCAAGGTTACTCTTTTCCATTATTTTTCTTGTCCTTAATTTCCTTTGTTCCTTGACTCCATTGTTCCCCATCCCCTAAAGTTACTAAACCCCTATCCTAAATTCCCTTTCCCAAAAATTTCAAAGGTGAAATCCTAAACCCTATCCCACACATAAAACCCCTCACAAACCTCATATATTTCCCAAACAAATCTCTCCCAATAGTCCCTAATCCCTAACTATTTTTCCCTCCCCTTACTGTCCCTCGTCATTATTTTCTCTTGGTGACAAAGGTCAAGCACATCATCAAAGGCATTACAAGACAGTGTGACATATCAACACCTATTTGTCCAAGAAAGTTTGTCCACCAGTAGACATGACATCTGATCCATCATATGATCATGAAGAAGATACACACAGTGATTCGCCAACATTGGTACATGCACCCAGGAGGCCTCATAGAGGTGGCAAAACATCCGTGAAGACCAGCACGCTGCCTAATGAAGCCTAAATGAGAGGACACCCTTTCAGCAGGAGATAGAGGTTGATTGAGAGAATTGGCTCGAGAGGATCAACATCCACTTAGAGGAGTTGTTGGCGAAAGTAAACAAAGACAAGTACATGCTCAGGCACATGAAAAACCATTATTGGGCACGCAATCATGTTTTCCAGGCACGAATAAGGAATTTAAAGGCAAAACTAAAGAAGGAAATGAGGAAGCAAAAGAGGAAAAAAGAGCATGATCGACTCTGGATATTGGTTGAGGCAATCCTTGGCCCACCATAGTGCTTAATGAAGAAGCTCCAACACAAATTTCAAGAAATTTGGAGCAATTTTGTTCATTTGACAAATTTTTGTGCGCAAAACAAGGTTTTTCTCCCTGTGGCGCGACGCTTATGATAGGGAGCTCCAAATCATGAAAGGTTTATATTTTTGGATTTGGCATGAAAAATCATGACTGCTAGTGCATGGCCAAGAAGTTTGGGCAAGTTTTGAGTCCCCAGGAGGTCAAAAACACTCAAAAAAATGACTTCTCTGCCCCTACTTTGACACATAGGAAGTAGTCTTGGGAGATTGAAGTTTTGGAGGGGAAAATTAGCACCAAATTCAGAAATTCTAGTTGGGTTGGAAAGTAGACAGGTAGGGGTTTCTAACAAGCACACTTGGGCACAATTTGGACTTCAGAAAGCACCTCAAAATCGCCTCCAAAATGGCGTGATGCATATAGTTTTGGGCCCGACGCACAGAGACCCAAAGGCCAAAATCACTTCCGCTCTGCGACATTTTGATTCGCGATTTTCTCCAAGTGGGCCCACTCATTTTCACTACATTTTTCTCGGCACCTAAGGCAAATTTTAAAAAGTATTTTCACTAGAGGTTGGCTTCTATCCAAGTGGCAAAGGAAGGTGAGCAGTCACCCAAACAGTTTGTCATTTTTGTAACGCTGCACCTGTCACTAATGGTTGGCTTTCCATTTCCAGTTTTTAATGATTTGAAAAACTCCCCAACTTTGGGTCGTTCCATTTCCCAATGGAAAAGTCTATTTATTGTATGTAAAACCATTTTCAAATGGTTGGTTGTAATTTATGGGAGACTGTGGGAGAGAAAATCAGTTCTTCATTGTATATTTTGACAGCGAATTAATGAAAGGCAGCGACTCTGGTGCATGAGATTCATGTGGTATGAGTGTAGCAAATGTTCTCTCTATGTTTAATATGTATTTTGTTATGTTTCACAGTACATTCATATTCATTTCCAGTGAAATTTTCTAAGTAAGATAAGGTAGAATTCATGTTTATTGCTCTGCCTCTGGGAAAGTTTCACGTTATGTGTTCTTCTTTTGTTGAAAAGGATTCATGTGTTTATGCACTTTTCACCCTCCTAAACAATCTTTCCATTCCACATTATTTCAAATTTAATTGCTAGACTTTCTGCATATCTTGCCTCACGAAGTAATATGTGCCTTTGTGTTAAATTTTCTGCTCATTGATGTTCGTTGGTCCCATACATCCCAGAAACTCAGTCATTTATAGAAAATTGCTTCTTGTTTCCATATTTATTTACCTAGCCTAAAATTAATATTCACTGTAAGTCATCTCAGACCATATTGTTTAATTATTCACTGAGCGTGACACAGAGAGAGCCCTCTCCTGTTCTGGTAGGGCTAGCTACTAGACTGAGCGTGGTTTGTGGTTACCTTGACTTTTGCCTTCCTTCAGCGTAAGGCAGATTTAGGTGCTAACATAGTGGCGACTCCACTGGGGAAGAAAATTGTTTTGCCCCAGTACATCTATCAAGCTCAGATCTGATGGTTGATGGTGAACAACGATCAGACATAAGAAGATAGTTGAAATCATTCACCTGGCGACTCCTTTCACTGAAGGATCCAACAACCGGTGCTTCATGGTAACTCCACTGCAGAGGGATCAGTAGCTTTGAGATTTTTTAAAATGGAGCGGATTGCAAGAAGATACGCTCCCATGAGCTGAGATAACATTCCAGGCTTTACAAATAATATTCTGAAAGTAGATTGGTCAAGGAATTTGCTTACGTTTAAAGATGATGGTAGGAAGGATGCTGCTTTACATCTAGTTAGATTTCACATGCATATTCGCAAGTTGAAAGTTTATTTTCCTGAAGATTTCCTGATGAAGATATTCCTGGCCACTTTGGAAGATGAAGCCCAATCTTGGTATGAAAGTTTGTTGCCTGCCTGTATTTACTGTTTAAAGGATTTTCATGCCCTGTTCATTGAAAGAGATAAAGACTCTTATCCCTCATTAAATCTAGTTCATGACTGTTGCAAACATGCTTCTACTTTTATTGAAAGCCTTGAAAAATACTATGAGGATGATAATTTTATGGATGATGAGATCATGGAAGCCTTGTACGAGAATCCATTTCAGCAACATGAAGAGAAACTAGAGGAGTATCTTCAAGATGCTCAGGAAACTTTGCACTAGAATTAAGATCTTTGTACGGTGGAAAATGAAGGAATTTTGCATCTTGACAGTCAACATGAACTACATGAAATAGATTTGCAGGTTGAAGAGTTCCATATGGCTGAAAGTGATGAAAGAAAAAGTGTCGGTTCAGATCTGTCCATAGAAGAAGACAACATGCAAGGAAGTCCAGTTCTATTTCGAGAATGTGATAATGTCAAGTCACCCATTTCAGATTCAGATTCAGGTTGTGATGACCAAGAATACCTTGTGCTGAATCTCACGAAGGAGAACTCTGCTGCTGAAAACATTTGGAATAAAGAAAACAGAGTTTTGGATCCAAATGTTCTCATGTCGTTAGAACACATCCTTCATGAAGAGGAAATCTAGTCAGTTCATGAACAACAAGATGAGGTCTTCGCTCTAGTAAGTGAAAACGTTCCTTTGAATGATTTTATGGTAGATGATGGAAATGATATTGTTGGGTTTCAAGAATCATTTGAAGTTTCTTTTCTCTTGATTGATGAAATTAATGAGGAACATGATAATCTCGCTTTCATATCATATGAAGATGACCTGTAGTGTATTGAGACTACATAAAATCAGATCATTCAGGATTCTCTTTCAGACTCTTCCTCATATGTCTCATGTTTTGAAATGTTCTTTGAAGAGGAAATCTGCTCATCTATTTATTCAGAATTTTTTGAAGACCAGGAACATAGTCTTATTTATGAAAAAAGATCAGCATCACAAGAAAAGGACACCTTGTTTCTTCAGTAGGAGGAAAATCTTCATGTTTTTCATGATCCAAGGGCAAATCTATAGCAGTCAGCAGTGAAGGTGATTATTGCAGTATTCAGTGATGAAGGAGATCATGGTCAACTGTGTTTTTAGATGCCCACTTACCAGTATCTGTTGTTGACTAGGAGATCTGATCAGGAGAATCAATCAAGAAGGCATCTGCTTGATTGGTTATATTGGAAGACACATTACACATGATTATACATATTGCATTAATATGCAGGTGGCTGTCATCATAATTTGAAACCCTCGAATCTTGATGGACTACTGCCATTGAATAAGTTTTGTCAGTTCTTGTTTTATTTAAGTCAGTCATGAGTCATTTCCTTTTGCATTGAGTCAGTTGTTTCAGTCATGTTGGTTTCGTAATTAATGTCAGTTTAAGTCAAGTTCAAGTCAATAAATGTGTCAAAGTATTGTGTTGTTTGTCAAAATAATGACTCCATAGCCCAATGGACGAAGGCACTGTCTACTCACCCAAAGATCTGCAGTTCTTGGCACCTCCAAGGAGCTGGAGCTACCATCCCCAATTGGAGCCAATGTTAGAGTCGTTCTTGTCAGTGCTCCATCAGAGATAAAAACTCTTTCTGCATCTCAATATTAGGTGTCTCGCTCCATTCACTTAGCTGCATTCCACTAGAGGCATGCCATAATTTGATGGAAGGGTCTTGTCAATTCATTCCCCTCATGTCTTGTACTAGCTGGCTTAGGTCTTTTCATCAAAGTTATTAAAATCCATGACAGTCAATGTTTAATATTTTAATGGACAAGACTCATTTCAGTCATTAGGTCTAGGGTTTGCAAATTGCTGTTCTCAAAGTGCTTCAATAATACTTGCAGGCCAAAGGAAGGTCCAATAATTCACTCAAATGATTTTTCTGAGCAAGAAAAGATGAATTTTGGAAAACTGAGAGAGGGTTTTGTCCCAAATATGCCAAGGAAGAAAAAAATCCTTCTCTCTTTACACAGGTGTCAAGGTTTTAGAGAAATGTCAAAAATACAATTGCCTCGGAAGAATTGATGCACCCCTAAAGTGACCTTGGGGAAATCAAGTTTTCTCCTAGCTCGGTTAGCCAAATGACTTACTTTATGAGTAAAATGATAACTAGACACAGGGATTTCCAATGAGATATCATGAGCTCAATTTGGAGTTGAGGAACACCTTCAAAAGTTGACTGAAACAACACTCTGCCTTGAGGCAGCCTCATTTGGCACATTTTGACCGGTCTTGGGAGATTTGCTTTTTGATAGGGCCAATTAACTCCCAATTGAAAAATTCTGGTTGGGTTAGCAAGTAGACTCAAAGACATTTCCAACGCACTATCCTAAACCCAATTTGGACATCGGGAAGGCCTCCAAAAGGCTCCTTCAAAAAGGCGTGGTGCACAGAGGGAGTGCGGCGCTTTGGGAGAAATTTTTCAGTGTAAATTTACACTGGCGCGGCGCACATGGGAGGCGTGGCGCACTCGGCTAAAAGGCCTGAATTTCATTGAAATCTTCCTCCAAATTAAAAATTCTTCAATCCACAAGTAGCTAAAGCCTCCATTTTGGTGTTTCATCCAATTTTGTGCTAGGGTATGGTGGTCTATGGATGCTAATGATTCAAATAAAAATTCAACCCTTTCATTTTGAATTCCTCACATATAAACTACTTCCTAGGGTTTTAAAACTTGTTCACCACTAAGGTTACTCTTTTCCATTATTTCTCTTGTCCTTAATTCCCTTTGTTCCTTGAATCCATTGTTCCCCATCCCCTAAAGTTACTAAACCCCTATCCTAAATTCCCTTTCCCAAAACTTTCAAAGGTGAAACCCTAAAACCTACCCCACACATAAAACCCCTCACAACCCTCCTATATTTCCCAAAAAAAATCTCTCCTAATAGTCCCTAATCCCTCACTATTTTTCCCTCCCCTTACTATCCCTCATGTCATTATTTTCTCTTGGTGACAAAGGTCAAGCACATCATCAAAGGCATTACAAGACAGTGTGACATATCAACACCTATTTGTCCAAGACAATTTGTCCACCAGTAGACATGACATCTGATCCGTCATATGGTCATGAAGAAGAGACACACAATGATTTTCCAACAGAGGTACATGCACCCAGGAGGCCTCATAGTTGTCGAAAAACATCCGTGAAGACTAGTAGGCTGCCCAACGAAGCCTAAATGAGAGGACACCCATTCAGCAGGAGATAGAGGCTGATCGAGAGAATTGGCTCGAGAGGATCAACATCCACTTAGAGGAGCTGTTGGCGATAGCAAACAAAGACAAGTACATGCTCAGGCTGTTAGACCCCTATACTACTAGTGTAACCCCTTATTGTTATTAGTACAACCCACTTATTATATTGATGTACCCATGCAGTGCCCATATTGTTACTATTGTACCCCATAGAAGCCCACTATTGTTATTATTG
>APFE030382601.1:24679-61711 GCA_000404065.3 Pinus taeda | reverse complement strand
ACTCAAGCGTTGAGGACAACACTTTTTGAAGGAGAGGGGCATGTTAGGCCCCTATACTACTAGTGTAACCCCTTATTGTTATTAGTACAAACCACTTATTATATTGATGTACCCATGTAGTGCCCATATTGTTACTATTGTGCCCCATAGAAGCCCACTATTGTTATTATTGTGCCCTTACATTATTATTGTTATGTAGACTCTAATTATATAATGACCCCTTAGACTCCTATATATAGAAAGGAGGTCTTTTCATTTGTATCATCCAAGAATTGTTCATTTATGTAATGTAAAGGAGGTTGCCCCCTCGAAGAGGCTGAATTCTAAGGTGTTGATCTATCTTTTCTATCTTTTCTTGAGTTGGTTTCATAACACAGGCACATGAAAAACCATTATTGGGCATGCAATCATGTTTGCTAGGCACGAATAAGGAATTTAAAGGCAAAACTAAAGAAGGCAATAAGGAAGCAAAAGAGGCAAAAAGAGCACGATCAACTCCAAATATTGGCTGAGGCAATCCTTGGCCCACCATAGCACTTGATAAAGAAGCTCCAGCCCAAATTTCAATAAATTTGGAGCAATTTTGGTCATTTGACAAATTTTTGTGCACAAAACACTGTTTTTCTCCCTGTGGCGCGACGCTTATGATAGGGAGCTCCAAATCACAAAAGGTTTATATTTTTAGATTTGGCATGAAAATCATGACTGCTGGTGCATGGCCAAGAAGTTTGGGCAAGTTTTGAGTCCCCAGGAGGTCAAAAACACTCAAAAAAATGACCTCTCTACCCCTATTTTGACACAAAGGAAGAAGTCTTGGGAGAGTGAAGTTTTAGAGGGGAAAATGAGCACCAAATTCAGAAATTCTACTTGGGTAGGAAAGTAGACAGACAGGGCTTTCTAACAAGAACACTTGGGCACAATTTTGACTTCATAAAGTACCTCAAAATCACCTCCAAATTGGCGCGATGAATATAGTTTTGGGCACGATGCACAGAGACCCAAAGGCCAAAATCACTTCCGCTCCACGACATTTTGATTCGCGATTTTCTCCAACTGGGCCCGTTCATTTGCACTACATTTTTCTCAGCACCTAAGGCAAAGTTTAAAAAGTATTTTCACTAAAGGTTGGCTTCTATCCAAGTGGCAAAGGAAGGCGAGCAGTCACCCAAACAGTTTGTCATTTTTGTAACGCTGCACCTGTCACTAATGGTTGGCTTTCCATTTCTAGTTTGTAATGATTTGAAAAACTCCCCAACTTTGGGTGGTTCCATTTCCCAATGGAAAAGTCTATTTATTGTATGTAAAACCATTTGCAAAGGGTTGGTTGTAATTTCTGGGATACTGTTGGAGAGAAACTCAGTTCTTCATTGTATATTTTGACAGAAAATTAATGAAAGGCAGCGGCTCTGGTTCATGAGATTCATGTGGCGTGAGTGTAGCAAATGTTCTCTTTATGTTTCATATGTATTTCGTTATGTTTCACAGTACATTAATATTCATTTCCAGTGAAATTTTCTAAGTAAGATAAGGTAGAATTCATGTTTATTGCTCTTCCTGTGGGAAAGTTTCACGTTATGTGTTCTTCTTCTGTTGAAAAGGATTCATGTGCTTATGCCCTTTTCACCCTCCTAAACAATCTTTCCATTTTGCATTATTTCAAATTTAATTGCTAGACTTTCCGCCTGTGTTGCCTCACGAAATAATCTGTGTCTTTTTCTTAAATTCTTTGCTCATTGATGTTCGTTGGTCCCATACATCCCAGAAACTCAGTCATTTATAAAAAAATTGCTTCTTGTTTCCATATTTATTTACCTAGCCTAAAATCAATATTCACTGTAAGTCATCTCAGACCATATTGTTTAATTATTCACTGAGTGTGACATGGAGAGATCCCTCTCCTGTTCTGGTAGGGCTAGCTACCAGATTGAGCGTGGTTTGTGGTTACCCTGACTTTTTCCTTCCTACAGCCTAAGGCAGATTTAGGTGCTAACACAAGGATTCAACACAAGTCTCTGATACCACTTACAGTGATTTGGAGAAACCATTCTTACATAGGATTTTAGCCTGACCCAAAATCCTTCCTTATATGAATATGGTTTGATGGGTCATTGATAACTTAAGCATTGCAGAAAGGAAGTTCATGACACAGAACAGAAAAGTTATTGGCTCAATCAATGACAACAATTTTAGTGCAATGTACCATTTGCCGCTGGCTTAGTGCAAATTTAAAAAACAGTTTGTTGAGAAATTCATGAGCAACATTGATCATGCATCATAACCCATTAGGGAATGGAGAAGAGATTGCAAAAAGGATAAGAGTGAGGAAATGGGTATGTATGCATTTGACTCTCTCATTGGTCCTTACTATCAAATAACTGCCATGATATGTAGGCTCTTTGCTTATTCCAATACAAAAAAATCTTCGATCAATGGACACTGTTAATTGATGCCACCTCAGAAGGATACACATTAGATTGGAGAAATATACTATTTGATAACCTAGCCACTCATATTATAAATTTAAGTAAGCGTAGAGTTTCAAAAAACATAATTCCCCCTTTATACATGAGTTCCTATGTAATTGATGCCCTATGATTCATTATGGATTTCACCTCTATGGGATGTAAATGGACCTTAGAGGACCTAAACCCCATCCATATATATCATGATATCCTTTGGGAATCAAATTATCATCCTCACTTTTATAAAATATGCCATATAGTTATGTTGCCTATTTATCAAATTATCTTTGACAATAAAACTCCTATGATTTCCCCAGAAGCTGAAACAAAATTGCTTCGGGTTGGAAACTGTTTTGGTGAGGAGTTATTTACTTACATCTGGGTCTTTGGTAGTCTTTCTAATCCCCATGTATTTCCTTTGTATGTCCCAGACAAACTTCTAGCTCGAGAGATATCATACCAGACTATAGGCAATGGCATTTCAAAAGTCTTAAAAGAGTCCAATAAGAAAGTGTGGCATGTTTTTCCTCTTCATTGCAATATGTATACTTTGGATAATTTTGTAGAAATTCCCACTGTAGATCACCAGATTATTCAATATACTAAAGATACAAGATCTACTTCTACAACAAACGTGCAGAAGATTAATCGAATATGAGCAAGATAAAATAGAACACATATAACAGATGAAGAGAAATCAATCACACATGAACATAGAAGAATATTCTGGGGAAAGCCTCAGCTAAAAAACCCTAATCTCTGTATTATCATACAAGTGGAAATATGTTTAGTATTACAAAAAGAATCAGCTCACAAACTATCCTGCTCTCTCTGTAATCAAACAATACAGCTCATAGACTGAATAGACACTAGATATGCCTTCCCTCAGCCCTCCAAGCCTCCTATTTCCTTGCGCAATTTACCTTGGGGTCCAATGTTGCCACCTGTGTGAATTAGCCTCGTCACACACTCACCAAACCCAAAAGTAGCTGTGCAATCTCCAAGGAAAGAATTTCTTCTGCATGCAAGAGATATCCTCCATGGAATATTCCTGCAACTGATAGTACACTGTCCCATCATCCCATCTCAACTGGGTCTCTGTCTGAACTTCCATGCATGAATTGTTTATGAGAGAATATTCAATTATCTGAAGTGCAATAGTTACATGCATGCATGCATTAACTAACTGAACTCACAATTAGTTCAACAAACTATTTGAACTAATCTAATTGGACTTAACTCAGTTAACCTGAGCTAACTAATTACAACTCATCCTTATCTCTTTAACTAGGGGATAAATTCCTCAATCAATGGGATAACTGTTGCATGTCCTCACATAGACTTCATGTTTGATTTTCTCCAACTAATTAACTCAAGATGAATTAATTAATTATTAATCAAACAACTGCTAAGAACAAATTCGAATTTTACTTCTCTATTTTAGTTCAGGGACTAACTAAAACAGGAAGGTATCCCAAAATGCTATTTATGGCAGTGCTATTTTTAGTACTTCTATATTTAGCATTTCTTGTTGCTATTTTCAACACTCCCTCTCAACAAGAAATGGATTATCAGTAACCCCAATATTGTCTCTGTGGAACTCAAACTTGCATTTTGACAATGCCTTAGTCAAAATATCTGCATCCTGTTCCTCGGTCAAAACATACAGCAACAACATGATCCTCTTGACCACACAGTCTCGAAGATGGTGATACTAAATATCAATGTGCTTGGACCTGTCATGAAAAATTGGATTCTTAGAAAGTTTGATACAACCCTGAATATCGCAGTAGATCACAGTTGGATCCATCCTATGACCAAACAATCCCACTAGAATATTCTACATCCAAATGACCTCACATGCAGCTTGACTAGCCGACATGTATTTAGCCTCTGCTAAGCTAAGTGCAACTAACCTCTATTTCCTATTGTATGAGGAAACTACAACTGAACCAAGGCTGAATATTCCTCCAAAAGTGCTCTTTCAGTGTGATGGAATCCCTACCCAATCTGCATCTCTAAAGCCCTGAAGCTTCACTCCCTCTGTCCGTCTGTACCGCAATCCAAACTTATATGTGCCTCTGAGGTATCTCAGTGCATGCTTTGCTACCTTCCAAATAGCTTGGTAGGCTGAACCATAGCTTGACTCAGTTGGTTCACTGCAAAGCATAAGTTTGGTCATGTGTTCACTAGATACATAAGTGAACCCACAAGCTGCTGATAAACAGTAGCAACTACTACCTCACCTGAACTAGCTTCCTCCTTCCTCTAGTTCCCAGCGAGAGGAGTCTGCATGGGCTTGCACTTCTCCATGTGAAAGCGCCTGAGTATCTCATTGGCATACTTGCCTTGAGACACAAATACTTCCCCATCTTTTTGCCACACCTCCATGCCTAGAAAGTAGTGCATAAGACCCATGTCTTTCATTTCTAAGTCTGATCATCACTTGTCAAAATCAGATCATCGACATAAAGAACAATGATCAATTGCTTACCTTCTACCATGATGTGGTAAAGGTTCACATCTGCTTCACTCTTGGTGAAGCCCAACCTGGTGAAATAGTTGTCGATCCCGGTGTACGAAGCACAGGGTGCTTGCTTCAGCCCATACAGAGCCGTCTTGAGTTGACACACATGTGACTCATGATTGAAGGTCTTGAAACCTCTGGCTGCTCAATGTACACCTCCTCCTCAATCTTCCCATTGAGGAATGTTGTCTTCACATCCATATGATGGATCTTCCAATCCATCTGAGCTGATAGTGCCAACATTGATATGATAGATGAGTACCTTGCTACAGGAGCAAAGGTCTCATCGTAGTCGATCCCCTCGACCTGTGAGAAACCATGGGAAACAAACCTTACCTAATGTTTCTCAACACTTCCATCAATTGCTTTCTTTACCTTGTAAAGAATTCTAGAACTCACCACTGACTTGCCCTGAGGTCTTGGGACAACATCCCACACACTCTTCTGAATGATAGAGTCGTACTCCTCTACAATTGCATCAACCCTGACTGGTTACTACACTACCTCCTTGAATGAAGAAGGTTCAGACTATACACACTCCCCAACCAGGGCCATGTACCCAGTGTACCACATTCTCTCGCACATCTAGCATCAACCTATCAGCTTCCCTTGAGCATTTCTACCCATCTCTAGAAGACTCAGCATGAGTGGACGTCTCCACTCCTGGATCCTCTGCATGTGACTTCTCCACATCAATCTAAGGCTCCTCCTCCTTAGGAACTAAAAGTTCCTCCTCTTCATGCAACTTGAGATCCCTCTCAAGTGATACTTGTATGGATTTATGCTAGTCGAAATTTAGATCTCTGCGTACCACTGTCCTCTGACTGGTAGGAAGGTACACTTGATAGTTGTGGGGTGTATCAGTGTACCCCACAAGTATTCCCAACTCAGCTGTTGGATATAGCTTCTTCTGGGCATATTTGGTCACATGACAGTAAACTAATGATCCAAATATTTGAAAGTGACTCACATATGGTCGCTTCCTGGAAAAGGCCTCCATAGGTGTCTTCATTCCCAGTATACGGTGCAGGCTTCTGTTCTTAAAGTATACTACTATATTGCATGCCTTAGCCCACAAATGAAGTGGTAGGCTTTGGTCATGCAACATCACTCGATCTTCTCCCACAATCAATCTGTTCTTCCTTTTGGCCACCCCATTCTGTTATGGGTTATGGGGTGCCGTCAACTCCTGTTTAATTCCTTCTTCAATGCAAAAGTCCTTAAACTGTTGGGAGACATACTCTCCATCATTGTTGCTATGCAAGGCTTTTATTTTCTTTCCATATTCTTTCTCTGCCAAGGCCTTAAACTCACAAAACCTCAAGAAGGTATGATCCTTATTTTTCATAAAGTAAATCCAGCAGCTACGGTAAAATTCATCAATAAAAATAACATAATACCTTTATTTAGCGGTGGAGGTTGTAGATAATGGTCCACAAACATCTGAGTGAACTCGCTCCAGGATTGCTCCAGCTCTACTGTCTCATTTTGGAAAGGAATATTTCGCATACTTACCCAAGGCACAACCTTTACATGTATCCGTCTACTCCAGTTTTCCCTTGGGAAGTCTAAGAGATATTTGTTGCATGATCTTCAGGGCTTCATGGTGCAAGTGGCCCAATGTTTTATGCCATAGCTCGCCAACATCTTGGCTTTGCACCATCTCAGCTTTGGAACTCAATGCAACATAGTCATCTACCTCCAGCTTGTAGAGATTCTTTACTTGAATCCTGATTTGCTTGGTCTCTCCAGTGTCGATATGCCACAAGAATACCTTTCCTTTACTAAAGACTACATCATAGCCTTTATCTCCTAGCATAACAATGGACACAAGATTCTTCTTCAGACCTGGTACATACTTTACATTAGTCAGGGTGAGAGGAGCTCCATGCACCCTCTGAAACACAACCGTACCTTCACCTGAAACATGGTACTTTCCATCATCACCCATCTCGATCCGCATCTAGAGATCCTTCTCCCCCAAGGTACTAAAAAAATTCTTGTCACCTGACATGTGGAATGAAGCTCCACTGTCCAGGTACCACACACATCCCACCATGGATGAAACCATGCATGTGATAAGAGAGAAATCCAACTCAAAATGTGAGGCTAGTTCCTCACCATCAGATCCCTTTGAGGATCCCTTCTTGGATTTCTTCTGTGGACAATTCGTAGCGTAATGGCCCACTTCATGACAATGAAAGCATTGCACTTTCGATTTGTCAAAATTCTTCCCACCATGGGAAGAACTGGATTTGGGATGGGACGACTTCCCTTCCCTTTCCTCGCCTTACTCGCTAAGGCTAGATTTTCCTCATCATCTTGCTTTGATGACGATCCATCTTTGGTGCTTCTTCTTATCTCCTCCTGCATCAGATCTGACCAAAGTCGTTCCCAATTTCGTAGTTTTTCTCTTCCATCAACCGAGTCTTGGTAGCTATGCTAGCTTTTAGGAAGACCAAGGAGTGCAAGACTCACCATGTCATCATCGGTTGTCGTGATCCCTACACTTCCAAGCTCAGATATGTAGAGATCGTGTCACCCATTTCACACTTGATTTTCCGAAGCTTGTCTTTCAGCGCCAGCTTCCTCTGATAGTTGTTGTTCTGATATAGATATTTCAATGTTTTCCACATCGAAAACGGTGTCTCCTTCCCATGGAGGCTCAAGACAATGTGGGCTCAAACTCCCTCCAGGAGGATACTCCTTGCTCTAGCCACACATTTCTTCCATTCTGCCGATTCTGTAGCGTTAGCTGTTGCTGGCTTGGGGACTTCTTGATCAATGAAGTCCTTTAGACCGTTTTCCTCTAATAATGCTTCCATGTGATCCTTCCAGGCTGTATAATTCGAGCTGCCATCAAGGGCATACTCAAGTATTAAACCGCTGAACGCCATTGGTGAAATTGGGATGTGATAAGAACTCAATTTATATATTTAGGAACCTCAAAATACAAACTTCTCCCTTCTTGTATACTGTTTTCTCCTTTGATCACCTTTGCTCTGATACCATGTAGAAATTCCTACTGTAGATCAACAGATTATACAATATACTAAAGCAAAATACAAGATCTACTTCTGCAACAAACTAGCGGAAGCTTAATCTAATATGAGCAAGATCAAATAGAACAAATATAATAGATGAAGAGAAATCAATCACACATGAACATAGAAGAATACTTTGTGGAAAGCCTCAGCTAAAAAACCCCGATCTCCGTATTATCATACAAGTGGAAATATGTTTAGTATTACAAAAAGAATCAGCTCACAAGCTATTTTGCTCTCTCTGCGATCAAACAATACAGGTCATAGACTAAATAGACACTAGATATGCCTTCCCTCAACCCTCCAAGCCTCCTATTTCCTTGCACAATTTTCCTTGGGGTCCAATGCTGCCACTTGTGTGAATTGGTCTCATCACACACTCACCAAACCCAAAAGTAACTGCACAATCTCCAAGGAAATAATTCCTTCTGCATGCAAGATATATCCTCCATGGAATATTCCTGCAACTGATAGTACACTATCCCATCATCTGATCTCAATTGGGCCTCTATATGAACTAACATGCATGAGTTATTTATGAGAGAATATTCAGTTATCTGAAGTGCAAAAGTTACATGCATGCATGCATTAACTAACTGAACTTACAATTAGTTCAACAAACTATTTGAACTAATCTAACTGGACTTAACTCAGTTAACTGAGCTAAGGAATTACAACTCATCCTTATCTCTTTAACTAAGGGATAAATTTCTCAATCAATGGGATAACTGTTGCATGTCCTCACATAGACTTCATGTTTGATTTTCTCCAACTAATTAACTCAAGATGAATTAATTAATTATTAATCAAACAATTTATAAGAACAAATTCGAATTTTACTTCTCCATTTTAGTTTAGGAACTAACTAAAATAGGAAGGTATCCTGAAATGCTATTTATGGCAGTGCTATTTTTATCACTTATATATTTAGCATTACTTGTTGTTATTTTCAACAAATTTCAAACATACAACCATTGAGATTAATTCTCTCTTAGAATTCAATTTTCCTCATCCCTAATAGATAGTGTGATCCCCATCAAACTATCAAGAAGGTTACTACACATTCAAGCATCAGGTCATTATTTCATGAATCGGACAAGTTTGATGACTTATTTGAAAAAGATTCCACCTATTCAATGGTTACCAAACAAGCAGCAAAGAAATTGACTCCATAGGAAATGAATCAATTCAGTCAATACCAGGCACCGTGACTATCTCATTTACCTATAGATTCATTAAATATTCCTCAAGAAAGAACAGGTCAAGATGAGGTTGTAGTTGTTCATTCCACACAGGTTATTAATACACCTCAAACAAAAGAGACAGGGGATTCTACTTATTCTCAAGTTGAGTGTATTTTTCCAAGTTCCAAGCTTGAGAGGATATGGGAACAATATAGCCATGTCATGAAGGAAAAGGAATCCCAAGTTTTGAAGACTCCCTCATAAGAGAAGGTCCCATATACTTCTGAAATTTTAGAAAAAACTATGGTTACAATAAAGGCCTCTGATAAGCCTTTGGAAACTAAATGCATTGAAGTTATATCAATCTTCCCAACCTCTGAGGTTATATTAAGGGTTGAATATAACCCTGCCCTTGATTTATTTTACAGTCCTAAACATAAGGCGGTTGTTAAAAGGAAAATCAAGCAGTCATGAGATTTAGGTCCTGGAAATGCTTCTTTTGAAGTAGTATGGAAGGGTTCTTTGCCCACTCCTTCAGAGGAACTGGGAATAATCACTCAGTTCATGGGATCTTATGCTTTCACAACTATGGACAAAGCCACTGAAGTACAACAGTTATTGAAGGAGATGGAACACAAAATTGTGTAGTTAGAATAGAGTCTCGAGATCGAGAAACAAAAGATTGTTGATCAATGGAAGGGATAACTTATTGAGCTCCAGAATAGTTTTAGTTCCCTTAAAGTTCAACATGGCTCCAATTTGCAGGATCAAGGCACTTCGATATAGGAATTACAGAACAGGATTGAACAACCAAAAGTTAACCTTGAATTAACAGAGTTTAAAAAGGAAGAAGGAGAGTTAAATACTCTCCTTTCTGAACAAAAAATTGTATTTTGTCATAACTTGGCCATTATTCATGATTTTTGACAAAAATCCAGTTCACTTTTGAACCAATTATCATACCTCATAACGTATTTTGATGATGTAGAAGAAAATATTGCAGGTTTCATAACATGGCAGGACAATGTTGATGGGAGATTAACTGATATCCCTAGGATAGAAGAGTCACACAAGGAAATAATCTTTGGAGAATGGGAGATTCACCTTAAGCATGCAAATATGGTAGTGTTCAATGTAAGGGATATCCATAATAACCTCATTGAAACCATAAGTGATAACTAGTTTAAGGTGAATCTCATTTCAAACTGCCTTGAGGGAACTCTGCCAGATATCAAACTTCTCACTAAAACATGGTAGGAATCATCCAAAAAACGGGGCGAAATAATAAATCAGTTGTCTGAAATTGAATTAGAATGCCATTGGTAGTTCTTATTCAAGCCTCACAGCCATTGGTTTATTCTTAGATGCCTATGCAAAACCACCACCCACAAGTTTCCAACATTAAGGGATGCCATATTTATCAGTCAAATGCGGATTCAACTGAAGAATCCACCTGAATTAAAGCCCATGATAGATATTTACAAACTCCAGTAGTGAATGGGAGGATAGTCCTCTTCACAGACCTAGTCAAGTTGTTATAACAAAATTCTAACAATGTCTCGTTGGTTTATTTTCAACGTTGTTTGTTAAAACCACTTCATGATTTACTCTACTTTGTTATATTTGTATTTCCGTTTTATACTATGAATCCCCTCCATTTGTAAGGAGAAAGAGGGGTTCTGAATTTTGGCAAGAAGGCTTTTGTTTGCACTATTGTAACTTAAGTTCCTCTTAATATAAAGTTTAATCGCTACCATTTTCTCATGACCAGAGTTATGATATATCGGGTACTACTAACTGTTTATTATAGATTTACTTAAAAGTTGAATGATTATTTGATTACATTTATCATATACATTTTGTAAGGAATCGTACATTTTTCACTACTAATATGTGTGAATAAAATCATATATTATATGTATAAACAACAAAATTTTATGTGTGACAAATTTATCAACAAATTTAATTAACTATTTAATTAAATTAGTTATCATTATCTGCTTTAACCTCATAATAACAAGATAATCTATATTTTCATGTTTCTTATGAGATGTTTTTGAATCACATATATAGATAAGCTTTCCCAGGATATATATTTAGTTAAAGTACTCTTTGTTTTCAGTTTCAACTATATCGTAGCATCATACTTATATACTCCATCCATTTTTTATAATCTTTTTTAATGGAAACTGGTCCCATAATTTCCAGTCAGAGCCACCATCCCAAATGGAAAAGAATCTTTTCTAATGTCCCAACCAAGTGGTTTTCCCCAATATTGAGGTAGACGTTTTGAGCCTTCAACGGGATCAAATAAGGGGTTTACCTCAGTTTTGTCCCTAAATAGTGAAGCCAAATTTTGAATGTTACCTATGTCATAATTAAGGTCATATAGCATGAGATTACGAACTCGACTCGAGATGATACAATAGAGAGGGACTTCCTATCTATTAAAGGATTAATTCTACAAGATAAAGAAGAGGTCAAGAAGGAAATATATTAGAATTGATTCCTTAGAGCTAATTCCTTGGTGAAGGATTCTTCAACGCTATCATTTGTCGAATAAAAACTTGAAGAAGAAATTGTATAAAGGGAGAATGAGCATATGAATATTGATATGTCAATTTGAGAAGTAAGGTTGATGGCATGCATGTTCTATCGGATCCAATGAAAGACGTATAGTAGCATTGAATTTTGGTCTTAGAGGGAGACCTTGTTATGACCACAAGAGAATAGAAGAATTTCTAGGAATTTAAGAATGGTCTTAGCGGGAAACTTTGACCCAGACCATGGAAAGTTGCATGATCTCAAGGGGATACTTTATTCAAATGGACACATGATTCTATTAGGTGCACAAGATCATATAGGAACATGAACATGGATTTTTGTAAACATACTTATAGTAACCTTATTTCATACAGGTTGTGGACTTGTGTCAGATACTTAGAAGATGCATTTATCATGGAAGAAATGGATCCAACATAGGATCAAGTTTGCACATGAATATGGTATAAATTCATGACCCTTTTCCATTGATGGAAAAGGAGGAGATATGGTGGAAATTGATATAGATATTGAGTTTGATAAGGAATATTAAAGGAGAGAAATACAGGAACTGAAAAGACGAAAGAAAGAAAGAAAGAGGGGAGGCATCTTTGTAGCAAGACAGGGGGAGCTCTCAACACCATGTTAGGAGGAGTTTTGGTGCATATCCTAGTTTGACTAACACCAATGAGCATCAATTTTTGGTAGTGTTTCCATCAATAAAAACAGAGGATATTATTGCACATTATGTTGTCATTGATGTCAAAGGTTAGCCAAGACAACAACAATATCATTCATGGTGCCTAAGGAAGAGGTAGTACCCTCTATGAAGCAACATGATAGCTAGATCTCTGGTAGGATCTCATCAAGTGATGTTAAAGGGATTTGAAGTTATTTGAGCTTTTAATGCATTTATGGTGCCCTAATGATCCTATAAATAACATGATTACACAGTCTTCATCAAGGGCTTTCCAACAATATATCTTGCTTTGAAAAACTTCTATTGGATGATAATTTATGGCCATTTGAAAATTATCATTAGTTGGAGGTCCAAAGAATAATACAAAAACCAAAATTATTGATATGTTAAATAGTGTGCACATTTAAGGCACATCCTTAGTTCATTGATAATGTCAACATTAGATCTTAAATGAACTTGCATGACCTTTAACCTATTAAAGAGTGTGCACCTTTTCAATGATCGGGTGACTTTAGGAACTAGATGAGAAAGTGGTTTGCGGATGATGTCAAGAGTTTCATAACATATAAGAGTCAACCCTGGCCATAATGGTCCAATTAGGCATTAACACATGGCACATCATGATAGGTTAGATGAAATGATGCAAATAACATAGTCAACATGACACCTTAGTAGATGACGTCATCATAGTGATCTGGCATAAATAGGGGCCACCACATGGAAGGCACATTTGGTAGGTTTTTATTGGTGGAAAGTTAAAATATGGGTGACATGTGATACCCCGCACAGGCTGCCACATAACATGATGACAACATGTTGATGGCTAGTGACCCCCCTAAGACAAGGTCACACGGGACAGTCACATGGAGTATAGGGTAAAGGTCCAAGTGCTAAAAGTTGATTTTATCAAATAAGGTTTAAATTCAAAATTTTAGGGTGCATACTCTAGTTCTATGGTTAACCCTATCATGAGCCCATGACCATCCACATATATGAGTGGAATCATTCGATCAAAACAACAAGAATCAACATTCCAATCCTGAGGCAGAATTTAGAGAAAAGTTACAACAAGGTTGATATTTGGTTATTATTCTAGTTACAAGTTTGTTTGGTTGCACTTGTATTATTATGGTTACACTTTCAACTAGTTGCGCTCACATTGTTCTCATCACACCTTTGTTTGGATATTGTTCTAGTTTGTCTGGTTGCACTTGTATTATTATGGTTACACTTTCAACTAGTTGCGCTCACATTGTTCTCATCACACCTTTGTTTGTATATTGTTCTAGCTTCATCTGGTGCATTATTTCTAGTTTACATTGTGGTCGAAGGCTATGAATAACAATAAGTGGGTTGTTTCCATTACATGTGGGACTCCTTGACATGCGAAGTTCTGGTTACAATGAAAAAATGAAGTATGAATCTCAAAGAAGGTTGAAATTCTAAATGAAATATAGATTAATTCTTGACAATGCTTAACATTTGACTATATATGGCAAATGGAACACATTTCTTCTCCGTCAAAGTATAATCAATGGAATAAGGGTCGAATCCTAATGAATAGATTAACTAGTCTTGTATTGGAAACATGACGATAGAAATGAATCTGTATTGGACACATCATCAGAGTCATTTTTGTATTGGACATGAATTTCCACATAGATCACATACATTGTGGATGAGGTGGAGTCATTGACATAAAATGGATACACCGAGGAGCCATTAACAATTAGGCTAAGTCGAGAGAGGAGACATGTGGATGGCTATCGACCATTGCATAACCACATGGGTTGGTGACTATGTATAATTGGTTGTGCACCAAGAACAATGTGAAATCAGAACCAATTATGCTTGTTTGGAGTTATATCACTCATAACAAAAGGACTTGGAGAGGATGGCAAGATGAGTCACATGGTATACTAGAGTTGGCAACATATGTGTGTTGCAAACCATAGGTCATTAGTTCAAATCATTAGGTTATGAGGTTGAATTATTTTTTAATTTAAATTAATTTCTTACCATGGTCTCATTTTTCTGAACAACTAGTTAACCAATGACATACATTTTGTAGCACTGATTCCAAAAAAGGCCCATTTTGGCTAGAGTGCCTCGAAAGGGGAATTTTCCATAAAAAAAATAATAATTTAATACATGGTTTAGAATGGTTTTTAGGAGATTTTGGGGTCATTTTTGAGCCAAATTGAAAATTGAAAGAAGCATAGTGTTCAATATTCAAAGGTGGATGTTGATGAGGGAATATAAATCTCATTAGTATATTTTAGATAACTAAAATCAATGTTACATGTTTTTAGGGCCTTTGAGCATATTCCAGTGTGTTTTTGGGTTATGGGAAAAGTAGATTCTGAGATGAATCAAATGTGACTAGATTGATGAACAGGTTGAAGCAAACTAGTGGTAGGGTATGATAGGACATGAATAACATTATGACAACAACAACTTATTTACTTTGAAGACTTACTTGGTTGAAGAGAAGATGGATCTAGTTTGAAATATTTTAAAAAGAGTTCCATGACAGATTGGAGAATAAAGTTGGTGACTCCACCGAGGTTGGAGCCTAGAGTAGCCCACTCATCATCATGGTTGGTGCCTCAACCAGGTTGGATACTAGAGAAAGTCGAAGCTTTCTCATCATCGAGGTTGGTGGCTCGATCGGTTTGTAGCCTAGAATGAGCAACTGCTTTCATATTTTCAATTTTTTTTCCTTAATCAGGTTGTAGCATATTGCAAGTAGCAGCTTTCAACTTGAATATTTTAGAGTTGGGTGCCTCCAATAGGTCGGAGCTTGAAAATATATGTAATTAATTGAACCATATGAAGAAAAAGAATTTGTGGTTTTCTTCCATATGATTTTCCACTTAAAAGTTTGTGTCTCTTTGATGTGATGGGATATTGATTTACTATTGATATAATGGTAGTTTCTTTATGCATTGTTATGTTTATTTATATACAACAAGTGGTTATGACTGGTTTCTACACTGCTAATTGATAAAAAGTTTTGAATTGGTAAAATAGTGGACACACTGATTCACCCCCCCTCTTAGTGTGCTCTTTGGTCTAACAATAATTTATATTTTCCATCCTAGGAATATTTTTGAATGTGTGTATGCATTGACATTGTTGGTGAAAATGTTTAGGCTGAGAGCCTCTAGAGATTTTAGCATTGATATTTTATCACCACTAGCATTGGAGTCCTTGAGGGAAATAAAATATCCCAAAGGACTACATTATTGGGAAAGGGATTCCTTTCCTTGCATTGTGAAAGATAAAGAGGAATGAAAGTTGTAAGTTGATATTACTATTGAATTGGTTGAGTAAATTCTAACAACTATTATTGTTGTATGGCTTTGTGAGTAGAGAAAGACTGTGACTAATTTTTTATGAGTGTTGAGTTGGCCTAGGAACCCATATTTTTGGAATCATATCCTTATCTTTGTGGTGTCCTATTGTAGAGAGTGAATGTGCAACATATCCTATAGTTGGTTGGAGAATATGACATCTGTAGTTAGTGGGTGAATCTTTAAAGGTAAGTGTTCTCCATGTTATCTATGTATTTATATTATACTATGTAATTAGTGGGTATGTATGGCTATGAGCATGTAAATGTCATTTATTTAAAGTTTCTTAGGCATTTTCATGAAACTATAATTTTCTTGATTATTAAATATGGTATCGGTATTTCAAATTTCAACAAGAAACTAGATTTTAGGTGTACTTGACCATGGGGACATGTCAAAGATTGGCATCAAATATTTAGTTGCAATACTTTGGTTGTATGAATCAAAGACTAAGTGAAATTTTATGTGGAGTCTGATTCATAGGCACATTGGAAGCTAGAATTGTTTCTTGAGAATATTTGAGAAATTGAAAAAATTTAGAATTGTTTTTTATGATCATGTGGATGTGCTATTGTAGTTCTCTCATGGGGGGTGGGGTGTGGTGTTCCATGGTGGGGTTATGGGATGATGTGGGAACCACATCACATTGGTGGGTTGTAGTACCACATAAGTGGTATCAATACTTTTTTTAAGTGGTGTTGAAACTTGCAAAAAAATCCCATGACCTATTAGTGCATGGCTTGTGGTGAAAGGTGGTTTGGGAATTGACCACAATATCATGAGTTTTGAATTTTTTAACTCCCACACATCCAAGAGTTCCACTATGAATAATATCCACTAGTCAATGTCCAATTTAGATAGGTGGATCTGATAGATATGCAACTTTTTGTGTGCGAAGAAAAAGGCGTTGGATGAGACCCGCCCATCATCATGGCTAGTAGAAGGGTGTTAAGTGGAAGCATGGGTTTTATAAGTAACAATTGGAATTATGGGCTTATCGAGGTTAGAGAAATATAATGAAAAGAGAAATGAAATAAAAAGAATAAAAAATATAAATAAAAGGAAGAAAAAGGTGATGGGAAATAAAGGGTAAAATAAAGAATGGTAAAGGAGAAAGAAATATAAGGAATACCAAGTGATGATAACACGGGTTAAGTAGTAGAGGAGGTTACTTTTCACCACCCTAGGGAACCAATAATACCTAACTTCCATGTTAGATCCACATATGTAGGCCACATACAGATATCTATTATGATATTGTTATATTTTTCCTATATTTCTTTTAGTTCATGAACTTGAAAGGCAATTTTGTGGATCTAAATAGTCATTTTAGATCTTAGAAAAATGTAGGGAGCCTATGTGTGGAAGAACATATGGCTACATCCATTTCAAATGAAAAATATTAGAAATATATTTCCATAAAGATATTGTAAGTGAAAAAGATAGCTAATATGTGAAGGTTTCACCTAAAACAATATAGATAATGGAATAACTTACCGATTCAATTCTAGACAGCGTCATTGCTTGCTCAAAGGTCAAAATAAAGCATGGGAGTATTCAATAAAAATATATTAAATATAAGAATCCATTAAAAAGTTATAATTGCAATCTAGGAATCCAAATATTTAGGAAACTAGTAGAACAAGGTTTGTAGCATTATAGGGGAAAATTGGAAAAATAGGACAAATTTCAATAGGAAATTACTCTTAGCACAAATCTTATATTTGGTCAAAGGAGTAGTCAATATAATTATTAAGAAGAGAATAATTCAATCATCAACTAGAGTTTTTGTTTTGGGATAAAAAAATTCCTAGAAAATTGAAAGATGGCCACTAGTATCCTTAACAAGTAGAAAAATCATACATATGATTTCCATAATTTTATAATAGTTTATTTTCATTTAATAGAATTTAATTGTGTTCACATTTTGCATATTAGAGGTATCAACAAGACATGTTCAAAATGACATTACAAATTAGAGGACGAAGGAGGGATAAAGAGTTTATAGTTGTGGGATGGAAGCTAAAAATCTAAACATTAACTTTGGTAAATGAAGAGATTAAATCTAATGGACATAGAAGTAGAGTGGAACTAGTTGAATTGGTAGAGACTATGATAAGTTTGAGAACATAGTTGTAGAGCCACAAGGATGATAATGAAATAATAATAAGATCAAAGGATGTGTAGAAATAGATTAACACTTATCTATTATAGATCCTAAATCAGTTACAAAGATAAATAAAGAATGTTCCTCGATCAAGACATGAGGAAGAATGAAAACCTGATTTAAGGAATAAAGAGTACAAAAGATCTAGGCACTCAATAAGTGCTAGCAGATATTAGAGATTTTATCACTCACCAACTCATTCATCTATTAATTTATATGTTTCTAATGATTCTAGGAGTAGCCTAGTGTCTCCTATTAGACATCGTAGAAGAAGGCATGAGTTGGAAAATTTGCAAGGTGAGCTTGAGACGCTTAAGCCACCTACTTTTGATGGTGAAAATAGAAGAGGAGATTGCTAAGAATTGGTTACTTGGAATAAAAAAGTATCTTCAATTGCATAATTACTCATTTAATTTGGGAGCTAGACTAGCCATATATCATTTACAAGGAAAAAACTATATATGATGGGATCACTTGAAGTAAGTCAAACATATTGATGAGAAGAGGATTTCTTCAAAGAAAGTCAAGAAATATTTCCGGTAGAAATATCTTTTAGAGAACTACTATAACAAGATATAAGAGTTCTTTGAAATCAAATTGAGAAGCATGATTGAGGGGCCCCTAAATTGCACATTTAAAGGCCCATATATGAACTCTCACACCTACGAATACATGTAATTTTGACCTTGATTATTGTGTATTTTTCTAGTTCACATTCCATTCCTTATGTTGAAATGTTTACCTACAGGATTTAACCATATTGATAATTTTTTGCGACCTTTGGAAGTGTTAGCATCCTAATGTGGATAGGTTTGTGAAGGCCAAAAAGTTCCTCTAGTGGCCCGCCAACAACCTACCATGAAGATAGGTACCTTGTCCCCTCAACTACCAATATAAATATATAGGATCACTATAAAATCAAAGCTATTAGCAATTAAAGGCTAGGTGGTTGCACAAAAATCCCTAGATGGACAATCACCATGATTCTTGGGACTTTTGGAGGGAAACACAACCCTCCTATTGAGGATTATGCTCCCTCACATTTTGCATAAAAAGAGGAACTCAAGCAAGTAAAGGTGACTTACTTTTTGCGGAGAAGAGAATTATGTTGTTACTTTGAATATTTCTAGCTTCTATATTACCATTTTCTATAATGACAATTTTCTATTAATGGTAAGCCAAACCTTTTTGTAAGTTTTATGAGTTGATTTTGCTTCAGGTTCTTGAGCACATTAGGGAGGGTGCACCCATAGGAACTTTGGAACCCTTATTGTAATTTTTGTACCTTATTTCCACATGTTTCTTTAAGTTGTTATAATGTTTCTTGTTGTACAATTCTAGTGGCATAATTTCATATTCTTGTAGATGCTTGAAGATAACATTTATGATTTTCTCAATGGTGATCCTAGTTTCCATGAGATATTATTAGCTTCATGTGTTTGATTTCTCCTTTCCTTCAATTATTGGCTGCATTTATATCATTTTTGATGTTTCTTGTAGAATTATAAGACTTCTGATAGGAAAAGAGGGTTTTCTATAGAATAGACCCAAGAGCACCACGTTTTCTCAATTTTTAAATATTTAATGTTGGTTATTTGTAGAACATCTTAGTTAGTAAATTTAGCATGATTAAGTGAATAAGGAGAAATTGAGAAATAAGTTGTCACAACTATATGATCTTTGTAGGATCTCAAATTGTCTTATTATAGTTTTGTTGATTGGATTTCTTATTATTAGTCTAATTTGAGTTTTGGAAACTTTTCTTTCCAAAAATTTTACTTATATAGCTCTATTTCATTTGATTTCTTGCAACATTAATTCTATAAGTCCCACACATAAATTCTTAAATCTTCACCTCTTTCCAAGCTAAATCAATGAAAGTGATAGTTGATTAGAATTACCTCTTTGTTCACCTAATCAGGAAAGTCATAGACCTCAAAGATTGGTGTGCATTAAAATAGTGGAAAAAATATAAATTTCATACATAGTGCGTCATACCTCTTAAGTTTTTATGAACCCTATATTAACATATTAAAGTTGTGACCCTTAGGGCTACTACATTGTTGTTAGAATATTGTCATCACCTTTTGACACCATTTTACGGGAGGTGTCAAAGTTTGAAATATTTCTTTTCTTCAAAAAAATATTTTAAATAAAAAAATCATGCATGCCTCATAGGCTTAGACATAAGTTAGGAATTTTTCAACAAAAAATGCCCCCCTCTGAGTCTCTAAGTAACCATCAACAATAGTCAGTTGTTTGTGATGAATTACATTTTTACAATAGGGATCTTTGAGACTTATATAGAGGAGTAGGTTGGAGCATTTGAAAACCTTTCAGAAGCAAATAGATCCCCATCTCATTATACAATGGCTAGAATAGACAAGTTAGAATGAAGAACATCAATCCATCTATACTACCCCACTTCTATGGAATAAACACTGAGGATCTTGACACCTTTATATTTCGGTTTGTTGGGGTATGAAGGACTTATGTTTATATTAGAGACAAACAAAAAATCAAACCTTTTCCTTCTATATTGAAGGATGTAGCTTTCAAATGGTGCATGATCCTTGAAGGGGACAACATTACTACTTTAGAGAAAATAAAACAAACATTCAACAATGAATATAGGGATTATTATTGAGCTAGAGACATAAAGGATGAGATATTTTGAATGACCCAAGGATACAATGACTCCTTGGAATATTTTGAGAGAGATTTCAATTGAACTTAAAAAGAGCATACAACTACACCTTAGATGATGATTCCCTAAATATTGTTATGATAAGAGCAGTAATGAAATATTTTATGGAAACATTGAATCTCTTGGCTAATGGAAATTTAACAACTGGTCTATGCAATTTTTTTTTAAATTATTGTAGGGTTAATAAAAATAAAGGTAGATCTTAGTAGAAATTTGGTAATACTTCTAATTCTTCCCTTGTTATTACAGTAAATGAAATTGGAGGAATGTTAGAAGACATGAAGATAAATATCTTACTGTCTCTAGCCTTACAAATGGATGCATTTCAGGCTAAGAAAAATAAAGAAGAAGAAAAAATGGAATTAGATATATTTTGTCCTAAGTGCACCAAAAGGCACCCTCAAAATGAGTTCTATTAAAAAATTTCCATTCTCTCGGGATTTAAAGTTGACTACCAAGGAGTTGATGGGAGCATGGAGTTAGTAAGTTTCCTTAACCAGAAGAGGCCAGCAACATTGAGACCTTATCAACATGGTATGAGTTATAACTCTTCTTGCTATTTAAATAATTTTCCTACAAAGTTTCAACCTTAGTCTTAGTTCCCACGCAGTCCCTGACCTTGGTCCATGCTTATCCCCTGGTAGTACCCAAGCCAATCTATCATTCCTCCTTACTAACCATTTGAGAATGAATCTCCTTAATGGAATAATTATACTAAAGGATGGAGAGATCCTATAGCTCAAACACTAGCCTTAATGCCTCCTCCTCAACATCCTAGACTACCTCATAACACTACTCCACCAAAGAAATCTTAGTTTCCTACCTAGCCTACCCCAAATCCTCATAATAAGTAGGCACAATCGAGTTATAATGGTGAGATTTCCTACCAAACTAATTCCTTGGAATTTCAAGAGATAAACCTCATATCAAATAAAGTGCTAAAAGAACCTCCTCAATATTCCCCACATAAAAAATCCAAGAAGGAAGAAGAGAACCTTGTACCTCAACAAATTTCTACTTTCCTTAAGAGATTGACCATTAAAAATACACATATGCCTAAAGAATTTGAAATCCTAGGGGAATTCAAGAATTTATGTGTTAAGATACTATTAATGGTGTTGGAAATATGTCAACCAAAGGGGATCTCCTCGATGTGAAGTCCCAATTAGACCTCACATCATTTGGAGTAGGAGCCCCAACCGAAAATACAGTCAATTGACATAGTACTTAAGGATTTTCCTTGGCCATAATTATCAACGTAATAGGTTATGTAAACATTATTTGAAATAATTAATTAAGTTGACACTTTGAAGCATACAATTGCGATGTATATAAGGTACTTTCATAGCAGGGAGAAAGAGAGTTATCCTCTAGAAGAAAAGTCATAGTCGCATCCTAAAAGAGACACACAATAGCATAATAGGATTGCAAGTTAGTAAGTGAAATATTTCACAAGACAAACATGATCATAAAGCTAAATACAACACACATTCAACAAGATAAGTGCCAAAGCCACTGAAATAGTTCAATTTCCTTAGTAGATATGAAGGAAACACATACTGCGAACATATAAAGAATAGTCCTACGATATTCACGATACATCCATGAAAATGTGTTGGCTCATCGAGCTTGATATATTAGGTGGAAGTGCCAAGATATACAAGTGAAATGCTGCTACACTAGCCCCAATAGTGGAACATTAATTCACCACTTGCTTCTCCAAAGAAAGGTCTTCTCTCCTATGCCAAACTAAAGAATCCAAGGTTAAATTTCAAGTCCCCAAAATTCCCTTTGATTGAGTGAAGAGGGTGAATATATAACAAATGAGGTGACTCTTCACCTCTCATGTGACTCTTGACCTCCTTCATGACTCTTGAGATTCTATAATGAGTTTTCAAATTCTTACATGGCCTTTGAGCTTCTATGAATTTAGAATTCAATAGTGACTCTTCGTATTCCATGTGGGACCCTTGGTCCTCCACATATTTTACATTTTATCATTTTATATAATTACATAATTACATTCCACAAATGATGTGGCAAGATACTATGACATATGTAACTCTTGAGATGGCCCTTGACTATGATGACATGGAACTTCATGATGATATGGCATTTCCAAGGTGCTCCTTTTGCTACTTTCTTTGCATCTTCATGAAGGATATTGCACATGCTTTGTCTTCATGCAGTCCTGATATTTGATCTTCTATCAAAAGCCAGTGTCTCTTCTTCTTCCTATTTGAAGATCTACTTGTTTTTGCAATTGAATAGGTGTCTTATATCATGGTATCCTTATTCATATTGTTCATCATCATCCTATCATAACAAGATATAATACCTGCAACTGAAATCCACTCATGAAAATATGACATCAATATGAAAACCCCTAGTCTAACATGCTTCATGAAAGTCATTGATTGAGCTAGAACTGGGTGTTGGACTGAGAGACTGGCTCAAGGATTAAGCAGTTGTGTAGCTTCAGAGGTCAGGAGAAAGGACTGTAGATTGAGATTACGTAGTGTACATTTCGTGAAGGCCAGGGCAGGGTGACTACATAGTTGAGGGGTTCAAGGAGGCTGGCTTGAGGCTTGAAGTTCCCACTAAACAATTTCGGAGAGAGAGAGGCCTAGGTCCTGCTTAGTTGGTTAGTTCAAGGAGTCAAGCTAGAAGCTTGAGGCTTGAGATTGCGTAGTGTGTAGAAGACGACTAGCAGGATGCTGATATGTGAAGTTTAGGAGCTCAAAGGGCCAGTGTTAAGAACTGAGATGGTGCAGTTTGTAGTTCTCAAAGGCAAGAAATGTGCATTGTGCAGTTTCAAAAGTCCAGGGTTGAGCTTGAGGGTTGAGACTACACAATGTGTATTTCAAGTGGGTTAAGTGAAGGACTACTGCTTGGGTAGCAAGTTTTCATTTTTTGGCTAAGTATGGGATTAGTGAGGTTAAAGTGAACAAGGAAAAGACTAGAACATGATCACACACACAAAAAAATCGACAACACAACTTTAATCACTTAGAACACATAAACAATTTAATCCCCTCAATGTGACAATAATATGACAACTTCCTCCAAGTGTGACACTTAAGATACACTTTGCAAAAACAATGATGACACTTTCGTTATGATGCATAAGACTTTGGGAATGAGTGTGTTGGCTTGTATGGGCCTCAACCATTGTTGCGTGCACTTGCTATCCCTTCGTAACCTGCGAGGTTGCTTCCGTGCAACCCTACTCAGGGCGCAACCCATATAATACCCAAGTCCCTTGCTATTTAATTTGTTATTATCTAATTACTTAGCTTGTTTATGTAAGACTAATGATTATCGTAGCATATTCAGCAATCATATCAGTGCACACGATAAATAAAATAGTATAAACGTAAAGAAGGAAATGCACAATAGATACACAGAAATAGGAATCAAATTCTCTTTATTAATATTCAATCTGGATTATAGACTTGACACCACTCTACACACTCAGCTGCAGGGGTCTGCACACTCAGCTATGGACTCTACTAGGCCTCTGCACACTTAGCTACAGAGCCTCTTCCTCCTACTATGACCCAATACACTTAGACTCCTACTCTAAGCTCAAACCATTCGTATTCTTCTCTCTTGTTCCTTTTCTCTATTCACTGTCTTTACAACTTAGAGCCTCGCTCGCTCTATGTACCATGGGTAGGCCGACATGACTTTACATTACATTACAATACTTTAGGGCAGATAACCCTATAACTTAACCTATACATCACACTCCACACCCGTAATTCGCGGAGTCTTACAAAACCTTTGACCAAAACCTAGGCTTTGAGCCCCAAAACATGCTGTGGGGGGATTCCATGCCCAACAGGCCCCCAACCCAATCATCGTGACTCGTCTTGAGTAACTTTGCTGGTGTGGCGACCTTGGCGCGAAGCCCCTCTAAATGGTCCCATACTGCTCGAAGGTCTGCAGCGCATTGTTCTGCGGTTTGCTAGACCTGCTGCATTCTTGCTTCTGAATCATTCACATCTAAATCGTGTCCTTTCTTTGGTACTAGCTTCTGGTGCATGTGTTTATAGTCCTGCACCCTTGTCTAGCTCCATGGGTTGTGAAGACTGTGCTGCAGCCGGTTAGTTAGAGAGTCGGCCCACTTGTGTAGGGTTTCAAGTGGTTACCGTTTACTTTTCCTGTGAAGGGTTATCCATTGAGTTTGATTAGCTGGACTACACCTCCGTCTGTGACCTCCTTTACCACATATGGTCCCAGACAGTGAATTTTGAATTTTCCTGAAAATTTTTCAAACTTACTGTCATACAATAATACTAAGTCGTTTACCTCGAAGGTTCGCAACTTGATATGGCGGTCATGCTAGGCCTTTTCATGCTGCTTTTGTACCTGCTTATGAAATCTGGCCAAAAACCATTCTTCCTGAGTTCTTCTAATTGTGTGAGCCTTTCTTCCAAAGCTTCGCGGTCCGTCATGCCTGTGAGCATTGCTATTCGTAGACTAGGTATGATGTATTCCATTGGCATGACAGCTTCCATGTCATAGACCAACCAAAAGGGTGTCTGTCCCATCAATTTCTTGCACGTTGTCTTGCACGCCCATAACACAGCAGGTACGTGTAGGTCCCAGTAGTTCCGATGTACATTACATACTTTGGTTAGTGTAGTCTCTAGTATTTTATTGAATGCCTCTACTATCCCATTAGCTTGTGGGTGGTACGGTGTACTTTTCTAATGATACACCTAGAACACTTCTATGAGCACACTGATGGTTTCATTCAGGAAATGTGTTCCATGATCACTCATTAAGATTTTTGGACAGCCAAATCGTGTCAGCACGTTTTCAAGAAAAAACTTTGCAGTTGTAGCAGCAGTGTAGTCCTTGACTGGTTGTGCTTCTGCCCATCGTGTCAGGTATTCCATTGCAGTTATGATGTAGCGTGCATCCATCTTTCCCTGAGGTTTGATCAGGCCCACAAAGTTGATTTCCCATTTCTCAAATAGTTGTAGTGTCATTTGGGGTTTTAGTGGAATCTCTTCCCTTCTTGATGGTTTTCTTGTCCTTTGACATATATCGTAGGCCTTACAGTGCGGTTTCGAATCTTGGTGCAGGGTCAGCCACCATAACCCTGCGCGTAGAATCTTATGTGCAGTCACACATCTTGCATAGTGTCCTCTTGCATCTCTCCCATGTGCTTTCACGAGGATCTGACCTCGTTCAAATTCAGGTACATAACATCGTAATATCTCATCATTGCCCATCTTGTAGAGGAGCCCCACAATGACAAAAAAATTCTCTGCACGCACCACCAATTCCTTCTTTTGTTGGATTCAATATTCCTTCGGTTCAGTCGTTGTTATTAGAAAATGGATTATATCTTCGAAGTGTGCGCACTGCAAAGAGCTATGCATCAAGTAGTCCCTCCTCAAAATTTGTTGGTTCCTCGCCAGCCTCAATTGGTTACAAGTGGTTTGGTCCTGCGTTTAAGCATTTTGGCTTGACTATGACCTCAAAATCATATTCCTGAAATAGTAGAAGCCATCTGCATATTCGCCCCCCCAACACAAGCTTGTTCACCAGGTATTTCAATGTGGAATGGTCTGTATACATCTTGAAATGTCCTCCAAGTAAATAGTGTCGGTATTTTTGGAGCGCGTACACCATTGCCAACCCCTCGTACTTGGTGGTAGAGTAGATCTTTTCTACTTTGGAAAATCTTCGACTCACAAATGCAATCGAGTGATCCACACCCTCCACGCCCTCCTGTGTGAGTACAACTCCCAACGCGATACATGATGCATCCACATGTACATGAAATTCCATATCCCATTTTGGGAAGACCAAGATTGGAGCAAAGGCCAGTTTTCCCTTCAGGACATCCACACTCTTCATGCAATCATCATTCCAGCAATGTGTAACATCTTTTTTCAATAGCTTTTCCATCGGTGCGGTTATTTGGGCATAGCTTTTGATGAACTTCTTATAGTATCCAGTGTGTCCCAAGGTAGCGCGCAATTGTTTAACACTCTACGGTGCTTCCAAATCTAGGATAATGGCAATCTTCGCAGGGTCCACCATCAGACCTTGTTTGCAAACTACATGTCCTAGTAGGTTTCCAAAGGGAGCGAGGAATGTGCACTTCTTAAGGTTCAGTGCAATTTGGTGTCGACGACAAGTATCTAGCATCAAGCGTAAGCTCGCTACATGGTGCTTAACTAATCCAAAGATAGCCCAATCATCTAGATAGACCTCCAAGAACTTGTGGATGTATTCTTTGAACGCGGCCACCACGACGGGCAAAAATATAGCTGGCACGTTCTTCAGTCCAAACGGCATAACGGTGTATTTAAAGTAGCCCCATTTTGTTGTGATATCTTCTAGCGCGATCTTGATCTGATGGTACCCTCAGAACCCATCTGTGAACGAGTATGCTTCCTGTCCGCCAACATTCTCCAGTACTTCATCTACGAATGGTGTTGGAATGGATCGTGTACACAGGCATCATTCAGCTTCCCGAGGTCTATGCATATTCTTATTTCACCCTTATGTTTTTTCTCATGTACTACCATAGGACTCACCTAGTCAGATTCGTCCACTTGTTCAATAATTCTGGCTGCGAGCATTTTGTCTAATTTGTCGTGGACCCTTTCTTTGTACTTTGGATTCAAGTGGTAAGACCATTGCTTAACTGGCTTCGCGTCAAGTTTTAGGGTGATCTTCATCATTCCTATGTTTCCAACGATCCCCTTTAAGTCCGTAATTTTGGTCGGGAACAAGTCTTGATATTCGCGTAGTAACTTAGCGACCTTATCCATCGTGGTATTGTCCCAATAGTCCCCAAGTGTTGTGTACTTCGCTTTACCTCCATTCCAATGTTGACCTGCTTTTCTTTTAGTAGCGCAGTGATGTCAGGGTCTTCAAGTAATGGTTCACGGATCTCACGACAGCCTTCTATTTCTAAAATGTTAATGTTTTGTGGGTCCTCATTGTCCTCCTCAGCATTCACATTATAACACTCTAGTGCACTGGTTAATTGTGTTGCCCATTCTGGCTGAATTACTCCCATTGTCTCCTGTGGTTTGAAGATAGCGACTTTTACTGCTTGTAGCGCTTCATTAGCAGTATCTAAAAAATGATATTTGAACATGAACGTTAAAAAAAATCCCTCACGCAAGACATCCCATTTTCTTGTACCATGTCGGAGCTCCGTTTCTGTATACAATTCATGGGTATGACATCCAAGGTATGGTAGAATAAATGTACCCATTCAAGCTGTGGCTGTTCCCCAGAGACCTTGGTCCATTTCGTGAGGTGCATGCATGGATCATCTCGTCTGTCATATTTGTCTACTAGCCATATTTGTGGTTTCCCAAATCATAGGTGCATCATCCTTCTACAGCCGTGCCAGTCCTCAAAATTTCCTTGATGCGTACCCCACCATCGTGTGGGTGTTGCGCGCAGTACCCACTTCAGTGCATCGAACCTCTGTTGTTCTGGTACTACACTTTCAAATTTGCCCAGGAATTCATCCACCGCTGACAATCCATCATATGTCTACAACTCCCTTGCCTCTGTTGTCACGCAACGTAGTGATCTAGTCATCATGTTGTAATTCAGCATTGTTACTTCGTGCGACCAATTCTACCATCTCTCTATCTCTTCGTCTGAATCCGAAGTGCAGGAGATTTCATGCTCCCATGAAATCCTTCCATCTATAGTTGGATTCACCCAAAATTCTTCTCACGTAGTTATCTTGTAAATACAATTGAGATCGTCATCACTATCATCATCGCACACCGGTTCAATGTATCACGCTCCTTCGGCTGGATCTAGTGGTACTACCACGCATAGTGACTTTTTCTTAAAGATCATTTTGCGCTTCTTCATATTTATGACTCCATTCATATTAGTAGCCTAGTCTATTCCTAGTAGTACGGGATAGGGATTACTATCATCGAAAATCTCTATCACTTCAAAATCTGCCTGCGCGCTCACACCTTCAATATTGACTATTACCCCTTGCAATCTTCCCATGGGAAAAATCTTCTGTTGGTTTGCCAGTCGTAACTGAATAGGGGACCATTGTAGTGCAGGTCTGCCCATGCATTCCCATGTTTCCTTGTAGTACATTCACATCTGAAGCCAGATCCAGGATTACCTGATCCATTTCATACTCGTCGATTTGCGTAGTCAACCTCATTTCCCTTCCCATGCGCAATGCATGCTTTCCAAGTTTCTGGACCACGCGCAGTTCTCCTGACCCCGCACACCTAGTGATAAGTTCCTGTAGTTCTTTGACTGCCCTGCTGTTGAGCAACATTTTCAAGCATGTCTCCAGAAAGGTAGTGAGCATTGAAGGATCCATCCCTAGTTCTAGTTAATCCTTACTACCTGAAGTGGAGGCCTCCATGAATCTCTTCTTAGTTTCCATGAATGTCTCCTTCGCACATTCTAAATCAAACTCAAGTTGCTTTGTAGGAGCCTTGCAAACCCATGCACCAAGTTCCTTTGTAGGAGCCTTGCAAACCCATGCACTTTCTTCTGGCTGCTTCCCTTTATCATCCCCCATGGTCATACCGCTTCTAAGCATCATGTTTACATTTAGGTCTTCTTTGCACGGCTTAGACCTCATTATATGTAGATTTTGAGTCGAAGGGGGCTTGAGGACCCCCTTTTCGTGCATCCTCGCTATTAGTGAAGGGTAGTCTTCTACCTCATGATCAAACTGAGTACAGTACCGACATGATATTCTTGTCGGATTTGTACAATCACGGGCACAGTGCCCTAGCCTTCTGTAATTGTAACAAATTAGTTGTCCGTGACCCCTTCTTGGTCCCATTCAACCTTGACCTCGACCGCGCCCCTGAAACCCAGTGCACACCATCCCTGTATTTGGGTCGAGGGCTCACGTTTCGGCCTGAACCTTGTAGGCATGGGTCTAGTTCATCATTAGTTCATAGCTTTGGTAGGTGCGTACATCATGGCCTACCGACCGACAAAAATTACATAACAATTGTTGGGACGTCGGTGTATACTTCTGCAACAGATGGCAATTGTCCATAGTGTGTTTTCCTCCTATCTGGCAGATCACACACCATAGTGCAGACACCATGCTCAGCCCTTCCTATGCCTATGGTCTTAACGGCATTGTCCCTCCTCCTACCAAGTAGTTCGCGAACACTAGACAGTAGTCCTTTTCGTGCCTTTGGCCTTTGCATTTTATGCACCGTATTTCCTCGCGCACCTCCGGCTGAGGTGTCCTATCTTGTTTCAAACTTTGCATTTCCAGACATAGATTATGCAGTTGCACGTGGATTTGTTGGACTCCCAACCTAGGATCTTGTATAGGGGTCTCAAGTAATTTCATTCCCATCTCCAATGCTTTGGCCTGGGTGGAAAGTTTTTGCTGTGACAGCACAATCCTTAAGAGTGGCGTAAGTGAGGCCAAAAACCATGCGCGATGTTGTGCATCTGTTCAGATCATATTAGATTCATGGACCATACTCTTCAGCTTTTGGTCTAGATCCCAAGAGGTCTCGCTAAGGAGCATCGCGATCTCCTTAAACCCGATGATTGATTGTGTTTCTAATTTTGGTCTGCTAAATTCCCTATTCAACACAACCTGGATCTCTGCGATTCCTGCATTTGGGTGGTCATTAGAATGCTTGATATACCATGTTAATGTACTATCCTGCAGCGTGCTCACCAGCATAGCATTTTTAATATTGTCATCCACGATGCCTTATGCTTCCCATACTGCTCTTACCACGAACCAGAAAATGTCCATATCTTCATTTCCCACTCCTCTGAATATCGGTAGCTTGATCACACTTGCCATACTGAACTGTGGTGGTGGTAGAGGTGGGGTGGGTGGCGATGGAGGTGAGGAGGGTGAGACGGGTGGCGGTGTGGGTGGAGGTGGGAAATGTGGAATGCGCTGTCTTATCAGACTAACCGCACTTCTCGGAGAAACTTTCACGAGCTCTTCCTCGCTTTCCCGTGAGGGTGAAATTAAGAGACTGGTTTCCAACTCTTCACTACTTTCGTTTTTGTAACTCTTCTCACTTCGCGTAGTCCCAAACATTAATTTATTCGCATAACCCACTTTTCACACAATGGCGTCTTAATCCAAGTGTTCAAAGATTTAACGTACTTACCTCGTGGTCCCTTGAGAAAGCATCACTCTACCTCACTGTAGCTGATGGTCGTGTCTACCATAAACTCAGTGATAAATCCTCCTATTATTTAGCCGAGCCAATGGTCCACAACTCGCGCTATCTTATCTCCTGACGCTTCTAGTCTTTACACTAATTTCGGAGTCCACACTATTGGTTTTTCGAGCCTACACCATCCTTGGCTGTCTGCTAACTTCGCGATCCACTCATACAACTCAGAAGGAAAGGATGCAAAGAAAATTTCATGGATTTCTGTAAACAAGTAGTGCTCCAAGCACTGTTCCTCAGATACTCGTGGATTTCTGTTTTCCTGCACTGTGAACTTGTGAATCTTCTTGTCCAACCACTCTTCAATTTCTTTCTTTATTGGATTCCAATGGCACGACATTAGACATCCTTTATGAAGATCCTGGTCCTAGCAATGGAACCATTTGTTGGCTTGTATGGGCCTAACCTGTTGCTACGCGCACTTGTTATCCCTTCGCAACCTACAATGCTTCTTCCGCGTAACCCTACTCGTGGCGCAACCTGTATAATACCCAAGTCCCTTGCTATCTAATATGTTATTATCCGATTACTTAGCTTGTTTGTGTAAGACTAATGATTATTACAACATATTCAGAAATCATATCAGTGCGCGCAATAATTAAAATGGTATAAACGTAAAGAAGGCAATGTACAATAAATACACAGAAATAGGAATCAAATTCTCTTTATTAATCTTCAATCTAGATTACAGACTTGACATTGCCCTACGCACTCAACTGCAGGGGTCTACACACTCAGCTGCAAACTCTACTAGGCCTCTGTGCACTAAGTTATAGATCCTCTTCCTCCTACTATGACCCAATACACTTAGACTCCGACTCTAAGCTCGAACCATTCATATTCATCTCTCTTATTCCTTTGCTCTATTCACTGTCTTTACAACTTAGAGCCTCGCTCTATTTATACAATCCCATGGTTCACAGACCATGGGTAGGCTGACATGACTTTACATTACATTACAATACTTTAGGGTATACAACCCTATAACATAACCTATACATCGCGCTCCGCGCCTGCACTTCGTGGAGTCTTACAAAACATTTGACTAAAACCTTGGCTTTGAGCCCCAAAACATGTTGTGGGGGGATTCCATGCCCAATAGAGTGTAACATATGTCTATATGATAAAAAATATGTATTGGCACCAAATTTACCCCTCGAAATGAACCATAACTATGCTTATGTGATATGGGACACTTCCCATGCCAAAAGATGACATTTGTGATGGTAAGAGAAAAGTGCAAATGACACTAGCAAAATGTGAACGAAATTGAAAGAGAGACATGCCAAAGTGAATATAGCATGAAAATGACATTTATTATAGTGAAGGAAAGAAAAAGCAATGGTTGTAAACATGAAGCTAACACTTGCAAAAGTGAAGGTGCGCAAAAGTGAAAATTTGGAAAAACTCATCGAAATAGAAGTACAATTGCAAACAAAAGTGGGAGACTGTCAATTTAAATTCTGTGATGACTACCGATATAGGTTGAACATTACACATGCACTATCTTGATGGACTATTAGGCATGTTAAAACTTGTTTAAAAGAATATGCTCATGAACTTGTTATAGATCAAAAATGTGTATGAAAGTGACTTCGATGCTCATAAAAAAATAATAAGACTTAAACACTTAGCATAACATTAATGATGGAAAATAGAATAGTAGATCCTTGATACTCTCCAAAATTCATATGTAAGAAAAATATCGAAGGGTGTTGATTGTAGTGTCAACACTTGGCAACACACTATTAGAATTGCAACTTCTTTATTCAGGTTTTATCCTTAAATGAAAGGTTTCAATATTTTCAATAATTATTGATTTTCTATGTCCATTTCCCTGACTTTGACACTTATCTCAGTTAAGGATATATTCTCCTCTATTCCTTGCTTGGATTCAAATACATCAACATAAGACTAGTCACATCTCAACTATTTCATTAGGGGAGAAGGATAGTAATTATACTGATCTTTTTAAGAACATTGCCTAGTGTTTCTTTGCTACCAGCTAGCCTAGAAAGTACCCCGATGGAGTCGCCTCGAGGAAGCACAAGCATTGCTTCACTGTCGATGAGCATGAAAAGTATCACAATGAACTTACTTGATTTACCTCTCTGCGTAGGAAGCCTTTGGTAAGACCTCTTTTGCACACTGTGTATTCTGAAGCCTCAAGATTTTAGCTTGAAAAATTGAATTGTGCAATTACACAACACCTAGCCCTCTCTCTTTCCAAAACTGCACAGTGGGAAAATTCAATTCTCAAGCCTGTCTCCTTAATTCGCATTTGATTTACAATAGATATGGCCCATAATTGTGATGTTGGATTTGACAACTCATGACACGAATTGACATGGACTAGATTTTTGAGGTGGCAATGTCAATCCATTGTTGTTACTGAGTGACATATGTGTTATTGGATGTGCTCTCTCTTCTCCTCTGCATAGCTTAATGATGCAGGGTCTTCAATGATCATTGGTCTTGAGAAGTGGTTGCAAGCATGTGTTCCCTTTTCTTGTTCTTGATAAGCTTCTTGGCCCATCCAGATGTAAGTGAGTCCTCTAACATGTTCACTCCTTCCTAATCTTCTTGATCATCTCACAATGATCTAATAATGTACTCACTCCTGCAATTCACTTATGACGTGACGACATCAAATCCAAAACATCCTAGTGTAATATGATGTGTTGTTATCCATGGACTAGGCTTGCAATAGGTGACAAGATGGAAGAGAGGGCCCAATAACTGCACATTGAGCAATTCCAAGTGATAGGGAGGGAGACTGGTTACTAATACTACGTAGAGAACACCTCAGGCTTGGTTGAGGAACTCCTGAGCACAATCTTCACTGCGAGGAAAAATTGTACAAAGGCCATTGTGAGACAGGATTGCATAGTTGAGACCATCAGTGGTTGCTGCAAGGTGGGACTCTAGGAGGAAATTCTACACAGTTTGCAGAGGTAAGGTAGGACTAGGTAGCAAAGGGACCTAGGAGGATAGATTTGTACAATTCTTGGGATCAGTGAGTCTTGATTGAGGGAGAAAACTGAGAGACACTACTGCGCAGTTTTGGGAGGAAAGGCAGGCTTGGGTCTCTATGCATTGCGGGGTGCCATCAGGCATGGAGGAAGATTAATGACAGATCTTGTGAAATGCACAGTTTAGGTCAGGCTTGAAGAATATACTATGAAATTCTAGGGAGGAAGGCAATCTGCTCAGCTCTGGAACTGTGCAATGCAACCACCTTGGGGGACAGTGACTGCACACTATGCAGTTCTAGGTAGCATGGTTGTATCATTGAGGGCTGAGACTGAATAGTTCAGTCGGGGTCCGGTGAATGAGAGTTGTTTGATCGATAGGATTTTCGGAAAAATGACTAAGTGTGGGAAGAAAGTGAACTTGTGAGGAACTTGAAACTATGATCACACACTTAGCATATTACGATGACACAACAACATAAACCACTGGAAAAACAAGACAAAGCATCACCCTTTGTTATGTTGTCTAGAACAAAAAGCGAAAAGTATGACACTTGAGAAAGACCCTAGGATGACCGTGATGACACTTGTGTGACAATGCTTAAAACTTTGTGCATAAGTTTGAATGATGTTTACAAAGCTAGGACAACGTGAAAACACAAAGATAAACCTTCAGAAACACCAAAAACGTACCACAAGCATGGTAAAACAATCAAATCTTGCAAAAGACGATAGTTGGCCAAATAAGCAAAAGGGGTGAAAAGACTCTAAGGAATCTCATGAAATGATCTCGAGTGCTTGCACTAATAAAGGGAAAGACTAAGGAAGGCTCCAAAATCTGAGTGCAAACCAAGATTTTGGAGGGTTTTGCATCCGCTACAACACTTGGCGACACACTTGTTGAATATGAACTTCTTTGTCTTAGTTCATTTTTAGTGTGGGGGCTTGGTCCCTCGAGGAGTATTGATTCATTGTGAAAATTACTTTGTTTTCTCCACTTACCCCATGATAGACATGGTTCCCTTGATACCTTCTCAGTTGAACACAATAGGAGATTTAGCTAGATCATAGTGTTTTGAATTGGGAAGGCTAGTTTAGCTTATGAGCTTATGATTTTCAGAGTATAGTTTTCATCTCTGGTGTTTCTCCACTGCCAGCAGGCTTGGACAGTACCCTGGCAGAGTCATGCAAGAAAAAAAGAATTTCTCCACTTCCAATGAGCTTGCAAAGTACCCCTATGGAGTTTCCTGCTTCATCTCTCTACGCAAGAAGCCTTTCTCTACTTTTGCCTTTGTTATTTTAAAGAGAACTATGCATAGGCACTTGTTTATTTTTGTGGTAGAAGAGGGATTCCGACTTATTGAGAGAAGAAGAGGTTGTTCCTTCAGAGAAGTATATAAAGACCTATGATTTAGGTTTTATCATTTAGATTTTCCCTTTCTCCATTTCTACTAGTTGGATAAGCTCAAAAACACCAAAGCAGGAAAATGCATATAGGCATGAGGTTCCTAAACTAGAAACAGGTTCATGGTTGGACCAAAACTTTCCTTACAAATGGATATTATTTTCCTTCGAGACTTCATCGGTCACAAGTTACAATGAAATTCAAAGAAGAAAACAAGACTGACCAAGGGCTACAATGTCACAAGACTCTCTAGACTTCAGCCACACACACACTTGGAGGTCGGAATGCAGTAAGGCATCAAACTTATTTACACAAGAAAAACAATAGAAAACCGAAGGAAAAAAAAAAACAAACAATCAAAAGGAATATGTACATAGTGCGGGGCACGACCCCAGATCTCATTGAAAATAAAATTTTAAGTCTTGGCCATTGACAGAGAGAGAGTCAATCTTCCCATAAAGTGGTCGAAGACGATAAGTGTATTTTCCAAGCTTCTCTTGGACAGTGTAAGAACCAATCCACATGTATTGAAACTTAGTGTTCTTTCCTTTGTACTCATGGTATTTATCCCACTTTAAGACTAAGTCACCCACACTGAAGCTAGTCTTCCCTGCAAACTTTATGTCAAACCATCTCTTGATATGGTTCTGATGGAGTGGAATTTTTTATTTTTCTTTCAACCTTTCTTTCTATAACTTGTGTATAGTGTCCATCCTACGTTGAAATAAAATACACCACTTGCCCAAGGATTCTTGGGACAACTGGAGAGCAGGAAACTAAATGTTTGACGGGAGGATGGCTTCCTTTCCATACACTAGGAAGTAAGGGGAAGTATTTAGAGAAGGCTTAGGTGTGACTCAGTCATCCCATAAAGCATTCACTAGAGAAGAGTGATTGTTTTTCTGCTCAGAGAATATGGTCCTTTTGATGATGCAAATGAGGTTCTTATTTTTGGATTCAGCAAGACCATTCCCTTGTGGATAGCAGTTGTTCAAATTTTTCAAGACAATACGATTTTCCAATGCAAATTAATAAAAATTTAATGAAGAAAAGTACATTGCATTCTAAAAAACAAGTGACATAGGGATGCCAAACTTAGAAATGATATTATTTTGTAGGAAGCTGATGAATTCCTAATCGTTCACTTATTTCAATGGAAATGCCCTTGTCCACCGTGTGAAATAATATGTAGCAGTCAAAATGTAGTGGTTCTTCCTTGATGAATGTGGGAAAATTTCCCCAATGATATCCAAGCCCCACTATTGGAATGTTTATTTCACTACAATAGGTTGTAGCAGGGCTGCTGACTTTCGATTTCTGTTGGCACACCTTTGAAAGACCATACACTTGTGGGCATAAGCATGTGCATCCTTGAAAAATGTAGGCTAGTAGAAACCAACCCGAATGACCTTGTGTGTTGTGGTGTTACCCATGAAGTGTCCCCTGACTAGCACATCATGGAGATCACATAAAACCTTACCTAAATCTTATGCCTCCAGACACCTAAGAAATACGCCAGTATGGTGCTTTCTGTATAGCACCCCATGCACCACTTGGTATGAAAGAGCTTTGAGTCAGGGTGCCCTCTTATGCCTCAAAGGGAAATGAGAGTGCACAAAACCATGCTCGAGGGACCAGCGCACATCTTCGTACCAAGAGTTTGTGTCTAAAGTGGGAGAGGCTCGCTCAACATTGTACATTTCTATTTCTTGCTCCCAACCTGCAAGATCCTCTTCTTCCTCTATGCATGAACTACGAC